>JAEQBH010003576.1:0-292286 GCA_016808115.1 Tetrastigma voinierianum
CGCGGCCGACATGCGGATACCCGCCAATCAGCCATCATTCTACAAAGAAGAAGAAGCCTATGCAGCCTAGCTCACCCAAATTCTCGGGCTTTCCACCTAGCCACCGCAGTTGATCTCGTGGGAGTTCCTTCCTCTCTATCGCTTATATCTTACCGAGACATCGGATATTTTGTCTGTGTGTGTGTGGGGATGCTTGTTTAGTGGTACTATATTTTTGTTCTTGTTTATTGTTGTTTTGATTTAGTATGCATTATTTTTAGTTTGTTCCGTATATTAGTCGGTTTTGTTTTTAGTATTGCATGCAGCTATCGTGGTGTTAGATTTAGTTTTAGTTTGTTTTACATCACACTTTCATGTTATTAAAGTCATGTGTTAGTTGTTTGGTGTGTTTAGGACATTTTTGCATGTACAGATTTCAGACATGTGCCATTTTGGATATTGAGGATCAATTTTGATCAGTTCACTATAAACTGCTCAAATGCATACATTTGCTCGATGCTCCTGTGAATTAGGTTGAATAGTTGAAAAGTATTAGTGAATCAATTCCAGTCAAGAAACCGCTTCAAAACCCTATCACACTCACACACTAGTGACTTTCAGAGTATGCATAAGTGCCAACCAACTACTTCAAAGTTCGATCAACCTAGGGAGATTCGAATCCATTGAGCGACGGGACACCTAATCAAAAGAGGATTGCCATCATTCCCAACCAAAAGAGAAAATACAAAAACAATAGAAAAGAGAAAAAGAAAGAAAATACGCCAAGGTAATAGTATATGCATAGAATAAGCTGATCATCCACCCAATCCCGGTACGCCCGAGGGGCCTATCAAAGCCTAATGCCCTGAGCCAACTGGCCGGGAGTCATTGACTTCACTGCCCGTTACATGGGACAAGATGGATCGCTCACGCAACCTCAGGGCCATCGAGTTTGGTTGGAGTGTTCTGGGTGAAGTTTGAAGGAATTACTGCCCGGTGCCCTTAACTAATCGCGGAGTCGCTCTCAATGGATCCCCGCTTACAGAACACACCTTGCCAAAACTTTGGCACTAGGTCTTCTTCCATTTTGTTTTGCAGATAGGATTTCTGTGTATGTGGACATAAATAAATGGGTGCGTCTTATCCTTGTCTAGTCTGGGCTTCTTCCTAATAGGTGGGTTGAGCTTAAGCTCAGTATTTCCAACCTAGGCATATTCTACAGGTCATCCACTATAAAGACATGTGGGTTTCGGGAAAGGTCATTGAACACCGTGGGATTTGATGCACTAGCCGCCACCAGTCTCAATCGAATTTACTGGAAAAGTCAAATATCCTATGCCTTCACCGAACATCGAAAGCAAAACTGGTGGGGTATGTGAGTTACCAATTTGATCCCCTATTTTTCAAAGATGTGCACCACCGCTCTTGTTAGTCAGTGATGGTGTCGTGGGAAACCCCGTTTGGCCGGCCAAGCCAGACAAGCAAGAAACTAAGCTCGGGGTGTGATGAGTGCCTAAAACACTCATCTTACACTCCGCCTACTTGTCATTTTCACATTTATTTTATAATAATTTTATAGTTTTTGTGGCTAGATCCCTGATTTTGTGTCTGGTGTGGTTATAGGTTCGATGGAGCGTAAAGAGCAGCTTTTGGAAACAGTTTTGGAACAATGAGGAGCAGGCGAGGAAGTGATTGTCACGTCAGCGATGATCTCCACGCCGACGCCGGGTCAACTATGCGTAAATCAACGACGCCCCCACGCCGCGACGTCCCATCGCCGCGACGCCCCCATCGCCGCTGACGCCCCCATCGCCGCGACGGCCACCAAAATCTGCACCTCATCATTTGTAAAGTACCTGATGGCTCAAATTAGGTACTGGAGGCGCACGAACGTATGCATGTGGAGTTTCCCGTGAGCAGAAAGACACTATCTTCGAGGAAGTGCCCGGGATTTGTACCGCTTTTCATGTTTTTGATATTTTGGGATTGTAGAACAATGTTTTCTGTATTAAACGATTTCATCTTTTCTTTTATTATGTTCTAGATATCTTTCTAGGGTTACTAAACCCTCGTCATATGATATGGATTAAGGATTGATTCTTTATGTTATTCAATTGTTTATAAATTTGTCAACTACTCCCCTATGATCCGTATTTAAATTATATGATAATGTCTGGCCAAAGATTAGCATACAACAAGACCGAGATCCGAGATTCGAGAGACGAGGGTATTCGTGTGATTCGGGTAGAGCAGCCTCTCACCTGATCTCTTGGCCACAGAGATATTCCTGACCAAGGTGGTATCTAGGGGTAGAACATTTAAGCATCTCTAATACCGAAAGTGTAGATAGAGATACGATTCTATTCATGAGATAAAGGATACCTCGAGAGAGGATATCTCGAGGCAAGATCACCTCACCATAGGCGCATTATAAATGTATTGAATAATCTCTTTAGAAAACAATCCATTGAAATGACAGGGGGAGAGAGAATCCCTAGGCTTTAAAAAACAATACTTTAATTAAATCAACATTTCCGCTTAGTCTTTACATAATTGAATTCCCTCTAAAGTCATTCTTCGATATCGGGTTCAAAAGCAGAACCCAGAGGTCAATTCACTTTCCCCGTGGATCGACATCCAGATTTTTAAGTACACTATATTACTTGGGGCTACGCGTGCACTTGCGCATATAGGCATTTATTTTACACATCACGCTTTCGGCCCGTCGGGCTTGCCCATGTATCATAAGCATTTGTGAGTACCGAGTAAATCCTCAACAAAATGATCGAAAATCTACGGAACGAAACTGACATGTTGTTATAATATGACTACAAGGAAATCCATATATAAGTGTCTTACCACAAGTGCATTTATGGTCATGTAAGTTGAGGCGATGTGTTTGACCTCTCTTTGACTTGACATGAAATTGTCTTTGGTTGTTATCCTAAAGAACAATCTCAAATGATCCAGCTTTAACAACATGTGCCTTAAATATAGTATCAACATATGGAGTATATTGCTAATCTAATCCCAATCTATTACAACCTAGTTCCTTCTTACAACAAAGTAGCCATACTAAAAGGTTCAATTACGGGTAAGCTTCGAGCTCCTTTAAGAACACTATTGAAAACCTCAGACATGTTTGTAGTCATTATCCCATATCTTCAATCTCCATCAAGTGAAAGTGCCCATTTCTCAAAAGTGATGTTTTCCAACCATCGTTGTGCTTCGAAATTAATTCTCCTAATTGTGTCCATATGCTTATTGAATTTTCCAACTTTAATTGTTAAAGCTGCTCTACACACCAAACTCTTTAAGGTTTTATCTTTGAATCGATTCAATTTGTTTGGTAAGATGACACATGCAACCTATGATATGCATATGTGGTTCAAATTCCAACTAAGATGAACGGTCATTCTTTGCTATAATGCTTGGATGTCTATCAACTCTATAACATAAAAAGTCTATGATTAGATTACCTTGTTTCTAATATATGCCAAGAACCATCCCCAGCTATCAATATTCTCTCATTCTATAATAGCAAATGCTAGTGGAAACAACTAATTATTTCCATAACAACCCATATCAATCATTAATGTGCCTTTATACTTCCCATACAAATGTGTACCTTCAATGCTCCAAGATGGGCGACAATGATTGAATCCTTCAATAGATGGATGAAACGCCTAGAAAACGCTTTGAAATACCTCAGTGTTATGCATATTATTTTCAAATGTTTTCCAAGTTACAACACATCCAGGATTTGCATGCTCCAATGGCATGAAGAAACGTGGCAGTACTGCATATGACTTATGGAAGTCCCCAAATAAGATAGTAAGTGCTTTATGTTTTCCAACCAATGCCTTATTGTATGATATTTCATATCCAAATTTCTTCATAATGGTTGCTTGGATAGCGACTAAATAAGTGGTGTGCCTTAATCATTACCTTGATATGATCAGCAACCAAGTTGGAGTCTAATTGTTGATGGTCCCGATTCAAGCAAGCATTGACACAAGTAAGTGGACCTTTATACTTATTGATTGTGAAGAAAGATGTTTATTTCACAGCCATAGCACAAAGCTTTAATAGAGTACAACTTAACAACATCTTGCAAAGCAGTTGAAAGTTCAATATGACATAGCAACCTAACCAAGAGGGGGGGGGGTTGATTTAGTTTTCTCAAAAACTTTTTTGCCTGACAACAAATCTTTAATTTAATGCAATAAAAATAAATTAAAGATATAATGATAGAGAAAACAAAACCCATATTTATAGCGGTTTGACACTTCTTTGCCTACGTCCACTTCTCCTCAACCTTCAACCGGTGAGGGTTCCACTAGTGGTATGCTCCAACCTGAGCTTCTTTACACTTGGATTATGGCTCAAATGGGCACCTCTTGAAGCTATACACACTCGAAGTTCCAAGCTCCAATCTCGAGCTTGATTACACTTGGATTATGACTCCAATTGGCTCTTCACCAATCCTTCAAGCTATACACACTTGAAGCTTTCTCACTTAAGCAAAATGAGACACTCTCTCAAGCTCTCAAGATATTTCGATTACAACTCAAGCTTTTGATCAACACAAATGTGCACTCTATGAATGCTCATATAAATGATTACTCCACAAATCTGGATTTGAGAATTGATTCACAAGATAAATGATGGTTGATAGGATATGCAATAAGTCTCATATCCAACAATTGATCCCCCACACTCTATTTATAAAGTGGGAACTCGGATCACTTTAGGCATCAGGCGATCAACCAGTGATCGTAGATGATTGTGCGCTGGATTTGTTTATAGATTTGTACCGCGAAATGTTACCGTTTTATAGCCGTTGGAATCTAGCTGTTGGACCAACCGGTTGATCATTCACTCAACCCGGTCAGTAATTTCCTAATACGGATTTTGGATGAGCTACTACCGCTCCTGCCGGTCGAGTCTCACCACTCTTGCAGTTCCTGTGGAATTGGTATTTCACCGGTAGACCTGACACATCCGATCGACATTGTTCCTAAACCCAGGCTCTATTCACATGGTAGTCTTTGTTCACATAAGGCCCATTCACTCAGCTAGATTCTTGTTCACTCAATTGGTTCTTTGTTCATGGTCGGCCAGTTCAAGCCTTCCTGACCTCTCTTTCAAGGTTCAGGTTCATGTTTTGTTTGATTTAGAACATTTCTAAACCTTAGAAAAACATTAAAGCTAATTTTAGCATTATTAAGTCTAAGGTTTAATGCTTTAACTCTAGTTTTCAAAATATATGCAATTTAGGATTTAAAAACCGATTTTGTGAGAAAATGCATGATAAATGATGATATCCTAAAGTGTACTAATGCATTCACCTTAATAGATTCCTAAGTTATCAAAATCTTCACTTGATGCTTGAGCTTGGAATCTTGGTTACCTGTCCTCTTGGTTCTTTGACTTGAGTGAACTTCACTTCTAAAAGCTTGATCAACTACATCATTATCATCTTTAGCTTGTTTGATCTTCATTTGATGCTTGATCAACTTCAACCACTATAAGAAAAAGAGTATTTCTTAACATATAATTTTTTGACATATGAGCAATATATGTTATAGTTTATTATTTCAATTGACAATGATGACTTATGTGTCTTTGGGAAAGCAAGCATGACATAAATAAAATTTACAATATCAAGTTTGACTTATAATATGTCTACCATGTCAGAGACATTTAAGTGAAGAAAATTTATTGTTTACATTTAAGAAGGTTGGATGTAGTTTTTATGGATAAGTTCACATATAGAATATTAGTCAAGGTTAGTTGAGTGAAATATAAGTCATTCTCTAATGAAGTACTATATATACTCCTATTGCCCTAATCCTCTCGAAACAGGATAGCTTGTTTGCTCTGCAAACATTTCACTGTTAGAAACTTCAAAACCAAGAGAACAAACACAACAAAGAGGTATCGTTTCACTACTTTTTCTCCCTCTCTCCATGTCTTTTTATCTCTGATTTTCTCTCTAATTGATGTTATATGTTATCAAAATATTGGGTGAAATTAAAATATGGTTGAGGTTAGGGTTAGGATCATATCGAATTAAGGGAACAACTAATAACGTTGCATAGATCTATGGAGCACACTACAAGAAAAGTAATATATAGTGGCATGTTTTTAGTCAAGGCCAGAAAAACCCATAGCTAAAACGGTTATGTAGCCGGGGGAGGATTGATCGCTACTATAGATATGGCCTATAACAGGGGAAAGGAGTGGCCGCGACTATACATATAACCTAATAAACACTTCTAGGAGGGTCCCGTGGTTTGGAAATTTGGCACATCCCTTGTTGCTGATGCAATTCATGGAGGAGGTGGTGAAGTCATTCCCACTGCTATGAGGGTCATCTATATGCATTGACGGATCTAGCCTTAGCCACGAGACATATGCCCCTAGAAAAACCCCCTCATATGGCTTCGTCTTCTATAATTCTCCTTTGGAATCGACTTAGAATCTTCATCCACCATTTCTGAGTTTGTCATCCATTTCCGATTAGCCTCCCTTTGCCGAGACTTAAGGATGATTGTCACATTCCATCATGAGGCTCTTAAGAGCTTCGCGATTTTGAAGCACCATGAGAAAGGCGGTGGTAGGGGTGGGGTTAGTTCGGGCATCGAGGAGTCGGAGGTTAGGGTTTCCAATTTGGAGCCGATCGTGAGGTCGTACAGACAATTCTCGGCTCCGATGGAGCGAGGGCCATCAAAGCAAAGCAAAGGGGACGAAGAGAAGCAGAATTACTATGTGAATATCGGTTATGCGATTCAGACTCTAAGAGAGGAATTTCCGGATATCTTCTATAGGGAGCTCAGTTTCGATATCTACAGGTTTGAACTCAATTTCTTATTCAATTATTGTGTGCTTTGGACTAATAATCCGTTTGGTTTCCGAGAGAATGATAGAAAAACTTAGAAATTTTTTATTTCTTACATGTCATGTTTTGATTTATGTTCCAGATTACTTCTAAAAGTATATAGATTTAAAGTTTTTGAGTCTAATGTTTTACGGTGGTTTGATTGAGTTTTCTTCAAATTTGTGGAGATTTATTTAAATATGTTTTCTTTTTGAAAGTGTAATTCTTCTTCTTTTTTTTTTTTTTGATTACGCCAATAACCATACGTAGATGAATTAATCTGTTCTTGGTTGCATGTTTTGATCCCGGATCATTGGGTTACATTTACGGTTCAACTACGAGTGCTTACATTTATTCTTGATGGATTTATCATATCTCAATTTATGCGTGTGATATATGGATTGTTTGGGTTATTTGATTAATTGTACGGATTACGTATTTGTCTCTTTTTGTTTGATTGAGGTTCTTGTGCTGATTTAGAGCCGATCAATTGAATTGCATGGTTGCTTGAGGAAAAAAAGTCCTCTCTCTATCAACTCATCATATTTGTGTTTCTCACGATTAACAACACGGTTTGTTTGTTTGGTTGGTTGGTTGGAAAAAGATGATTTAAGTTTTTGTGACAGAAACTAAAGGTTTAATGGGGGGAGGGGGTTGTTACTTTTTCTCCTTTTTGAGTTATGCTATGTTCTCTTTCAATGTGGGTTTAATGAATTCTTGGTTGTGATCATTTGGATCCAATTCTAGACAGAATTGTTCTATTTTGGCTACTGATGACTTGTATTCCAATTCTACTTGATTATCGAAAGCTACACAGGAGGCGAGGAGGTGCACTCTCGTCTGAGTTTATCTCGAATCCTACATTGATGACTTCATTGATCCATGCAGATGGAGACCCAGAATGGAATGGAAATGAAGGGTTGGACACTTTATATGGAAGTATGAGAATGATATGGACTGTGGCTGGTTACACGTGGAGAATCGAGTTACTTCAGGAAGGGTATCATGTGATGGAAAGTACGATGCCTACTATAATTTTCTGAGGTGATGAATGAATGAATGGCTAGATTCCAACAATATCCTTCCCTTATGATGGCTGTTATTTAATATTGAGGCAATCTTTAATATAGTTTTCAAGGTATTAAATTACTAGAAATAAATGATCAAATGTAGATGAGATGGGAAACCGAATGAATATCCCTCCTTCGTGGACCATTTGTTTCATTATTATGTGAGGGATTTGAATTTGGTGTAAGGCTACGCATCTCAAGTGCTTGTTAGGGTAGTAAAGAACAATTTGAATCGGAGCCCAAGCGAAGGTGGATCTGAAACTTCTTACATTTGGCTTGTTATGATATATATATAGTAGTAACAGAAATGGAAATGGACTTTTCATCTTTCATATATCTTTGGCGTTCTATGTGGAATTGAACAAAAGATGGTTAGAGCTATCACAATTAAAATAGAGTTAGGCACATATTACGAGCGGACAAGGCGGCGATGGGGCCCGTTATCTACAGGTTGGATTCGAGGTGAACAATTACGTCATCGATGAGTCAACAATATTTCAATGTGGCCTGAAATGTGCTTTTGTGTCTTTGTCCTTCACAAGGCGGCATACGAAATTAAATTCAATAATTACATCATTTTGAGGTGATTTAGAAATGAGAAGGCTTTAGTAATTGAGAGAACAAGAAGAATATCTCTCAATTTTAATGAGTAACTTTCTGCTAGATTAAGATGACCATACGTGTAGGTAGTTGAGAGCCTTCACCTAAAGTGAGCTTACCATAGCCAAAGTAGTCAAATTTAGTCTCTATCGAGTGATCATCTGAGGCTACATGGTGTACACAGCACTATCAAGGAACGATTACGGAGTCTTTCAGTAGTGAGTGATGCAGAAGATTTTTGGAGTGGATACTAGTGCTATATGAGTTGCATTGCTTGAAGTTTCCTAGTAGTGAAATAGATGTATGATATAGGGACATCAACTATATGATAACTGCTTCTAAAAAGAAAATAAATAAATAAGAAGAAAAAGCATTGCTGTAGAAAAACTAAGTTTCATAGATTTCCCAAGCACGAGAAGAGATCACTAACAATGGTCGAGGGGTATTTAATCAAATCAACGAGGTACAAAGAATATGAGGTCTTTTTTATTTATACGAGAAAGCTTCTTGGACGCA
The DNA here is from genome assembly GCA_016808115.1 of Tetrastigma voinierianum. Taxonomy (NCBI): domain Eukaryota; kingdom Viridiplantae; phylum Streptophyta; class Magnoliopsida; order Vitales; family Vitaceae; genus Tetrastigma; species Tetrastigma voinierianum. The sequence continues at coordinate 9,049 of JAEQBH010003576.1, forward strand.
CACAATTGGGGATTGAACCCAGTGGTGGCGAAGCGGTCGCGCGAGTGAGTATAATCTCGATCAATAGGTATTGCCTTGAAGATACCAAACACTATCACCTAAGAAACTCCAACGGTTTATCTTGTTGTTGAATTTTCTGTCAGTTGAAAAATGATCGCCATAGAAGTTGAATCAACCCTTGTAGACACCAGAAGGATCTGCATTCTGAACAACCCAGGGATGCTCCAGTAGCTTGTGTAGTGGGAGTTGCTGTGAAGAATCCTTCACTAGCATCTATTGTTATAACAACATGGGGAAAAAAAATTCAGGCATTTGTGATTTTTTTTCTGCAGTTACAGGAACAAGTGATAAACTGTGGTCGCATAGTTGATATGTTGCAGTAAGTTTCATTTAATTTGTTTGAGTTTTTTGTAGATATATTATGCTTGAAATAGAGTGGCCAAGTGATTTCATAGTTAGGCATGAACCATGGGCGGATGTGCTATGCAACTCTTCAAAATGGAAGTGTTTTAATCCCAACACTATGAAGAGTCCTTTGTGATTATCTTTGTTGCTTGACTATTTCCCGGAGAAAAGAAGGACTAGCTAGTGGGGAGTTTTGCATCAAGTTCGTACATTAAGATGGCCGCGTGCGAGATGTTATTCCGTTATTCCTTGGAGCGACTCACGACCTCTGATTCTTGATGGGTTTGAGGATCTCATATGGGGAGAAAGCGGAGGTCGAACTTCCAAGGCATCACACCACAGTTCACATTGCATCAGTTGCTTATAACACTATTTTCTTAGGAATTTATGCGACGGTGGGATATGTTTCATGTAAATTTGAAAACATTGCCGCTTTCCTTTACTAACTATTGATTTTCTCATTTAGTTTCCTTTCTTTTCATTCAGCTTTGCTAGCGGGTTAACCCAAATCAAAGAGAACCACAAATTTCAGAAAAATGGAAAAGAGATCCTGAAATGGATCCGGCAATGGGGACTCGAGTCAACATTCTTGAGAAATCAAAGAAAAACATTATCTAAAGTATGACTTGTATGCAGAATTATAAACGATCTCAAGGTTTACATTAATATCTAATTAGTCATCAATTGATTGTTGTTCGATTTTGTTTTTCATTTTAGGTATGTTTATGTGGCATGCAATAACGAGGCCTCTTGGGGTGGAGTAAGACACAGCATCACATGAATTACAAATGTTTTGTTTTGTCGGTGTTAACTCAAATAGACCTTGTGATGCTGATATAACTACTAATGGCCTTGTGAATCCAAGAAAAGTTTTAGCTTCTACAATGAAGTTTGCACTCATATCGGCATCGGTTGGTATCGATGGAGTGAAAGTGGATGTGAGAACATCTCGAAACACTTGAGTGCAGGTCATGGTGGCGAGTAAAACTTGCTCAAAAATACCATAAGGCTCTGAAGCATCTATCTCAGAAACTTTCCGGATAATGGAATTATATCTTGTATGAGTCACAACAGATGGTTTATGCAATTGTTGATCTCTTTTAATCCAGTTTCTCTCAATTTTACCGGTTTTCTTCTTTAACTAAGTTAGAGCAGTGAAGTTTTGTTCAAGGCTCTGATTTGGTGCTTGATATATTGATGTAGTCACGAGGCGTTCAGGTATGATGGAGCATCATTTCTGGCCAAGAGGCCCGACATCACACACAATTCCACGTTGCATCCCGGTTACTTATAGTAGCTATTTTCCTTGAGATTTATACGTGGTGGGATATGTTTTCGTATGGAAATTTGAAAACAGTGACCTTTCCTATTTAATTTCAAGATTCTTCTTAAGGTGATGGATGTGAACATATAAATTGTTTGCATTGCAAAGCTGCATCCGATGGTGAATACCATGGAGGCGACTCGTGTTGTGGTGGGTGGCTATTTATGTCGAGTCTGCGGACATTGGTCGGTCGATATTTCTTGAACACTACAAATATTTTTTCTCTATTGTCATGATATACGTGGCTTGATCTTGAAGAAGCTTGTACTGTCGATGGTTCTATATTGAGATCAAACTTCGGGGGAAGACCTTGAGGGATTGCTTGTGCTTCATCTCTTCTATAATTTACCATTTCGACTAATCCATATTTTTCCATGTAATTGGGATGTGTATATGCTTATGATTGGAGACTCTCTTTCCATATCTGAGAGGTTTCAAGATTACATTAAATAATTATTATCGATTATCTCCTTGTTATATCATTTCACCAACCTAAACATACGATACCTTTGTTACTAAGAATTTGGTGTCTTGGTATCAATACCTTAAAAGCATGTTTGATAAATTAATTATAAATATTAAGTTTTGAATACCCGTAACTTATTGTAAACTTGGCTCGAGGTCGATAACAATCCATGACTATAAATCATCCTATGGCGAGAATTCGACCATAAGCATGACTATAAACCATCCTATGGTTGGGGTTAATTACAAAGCGTGACAATAAACTACCTTATGTAGGGGTCAGCCATAAACCCCGTGACTAAAAACTATCATATGGCTAGAATTGACCAAAGCGCGGCTATAACCATCCCTATGGTGGGTCAATCACAAACCGCTGACTACTCATCGTACCTATGATCGAGGTCAACTACAAACCGTACAAAACTCTATAAATTATTAAATAATGGAAAAGCTTATAGCCACGGTTTATGAAAACAAACCGCATCTATAGGATTTCTCGGCCTACATAGCCGTATGTATCAGCGGTTATCTTCATCTATGACTATATTTATGGTTGCATCATATCTTGCTTTTAATGGGGGTCGAATGGCGCGGCTAAGGCTTTCTTCTAGTAGTGGCATTTTCTAATTTAATCACTGATCATCAATTTGGTTATGGTTTTTTGGCCTTAGCTTTAGGGCACTGATCGTGAAGTAGTCAGTGGTAGCTTTAGTATTCTTTTTCCCTCTTCCACCCATTTTTGTTATTGTCTTTATCACCATTTCATTGTTTGAGGTCATGATGATAAAACCATGGTCATTGCTCATGATAAGTTTCCACATTTTAGTTCATTTTCATTCTAACAAGTGGCTATGTTTGCATCTACAACAATTCATGTGGGGTTGTTCAATGGAACATACGATTCTTGCACATTAGTATTTAAAAAATCAATGTTTATCGTTTGCCTTTCATTTTATTACTCAGTTGCAATTAGGTTGGGTATTCCAACTCATGCTAGAAAAAACCGATGGTAGAGGGGAATTAACACTACATGTTAGGCTTTTCAAGATAAAAATCTAGATATCTACACAACAATAATGAAGAAATAGAAGGACATACCTTCATGGTGGTTTCATTTCCTTCTTACTGTGTTAGTGCTAGTCTCTTTGCATTTTGCGTCTTCCTAACAGATGATATCCGAATGCCATGTGGTGAGAACTCATTATTGCAGTTGACTTTGCCTTCATATTTACCTTTCCCATATATATATATATATATAATGATGATGCCTTCGGCAGGCTGGCGGAGCGTGTTAGGTCGTTGAGGTACATTCTAAGGTAGAGCCAAAGCGAAGGATGCCGGACCGTTTGGGCTGGGGTAGGATTGTTGCAATGTCGATCTACAGGCTCTGGATGCGGCACGTTCCTACAAGAAGAACCGGAGCGAAGGGCGGCGGGCTTACTTTAGGGTAGCTCAAGTCTGAAATCAGTTCTTTACGAGGAGAAAGAGAGAATGTTTTTTAAGTTTGCTTAGTATTGGGCGTACCTTTTAGTGTTTAGGAGCGGCCCTTGTGTTTATAATGGATATTCATCCAATTTGGACGATGATTAGGGGTTTTTCATTTGGAGGATAGGTTTCCTCATGTAGTCAGCCTTAGATTTAGCAATGGATTAGTCAAAGGAGTTTATTTGGAATAATCCTCCTTCCTTATTAGGGGTAGCATCCGCTAACGATTACCACGTTTCTTTTCCTTCCCTTTATAATAGGACTTGATTTGGACGAACAGGACGTCTTTTAGGGAATATTCCTATATTACATTATTTGTAAAGATATATAGTTTGGCGGCCGTGTATGGGCCTTCTGTTTCAAATCCATGTTAAGGCCCTAGCAGTGGGCGCTGTTTGGTTGTTATGGAAGGACATGGACGTGGCATGGTCCTCGCGCTCTTTGGTGTGAATGAGATGCAGCCTGGTTGTATCCACATCGGTGCCCCGGCCCTTGTGTACGGGCTTGCCCAGGCGAGCATGATTAATCCTGCTGCAGTTGTTATTTCCGTGTTTGCTTGGATGTAGTTAATTGCCCTGACCGCCGTCATACGTGGATGCGTTAATAATGAAACCGAGTTCAGCGCTTGTTTTTCATACTCCTTTGTTTTCCCTTGTTTTCTTGTCGACCTTCCGGTTGGTTCCTTGACCTCATAACTTCCCACTTTTGTCTTTATATTTCTTGAGTGTTCTTGTATTTAGTTGGATTTTTCTCACATGCGATGAGTGTTGGGTCCTTTTCTGGCGTTCTCCTCTCATTCCTGGGCCCGCGGCGTCCCTGTCCTGTCGTGTTTCTTTCGATTGATACGACGAGGCTCTAGGGTTCAGTCGTCTGGATTTCGTTTATACTGTTTGCTTACGTCATGGGTCCAAATCGTTCTTCCTCTTTGCGTATCAGCGATGACTCTTTGGTGATGCGGTCTTGGGCGAAATTTCAGGGCGTTCCGTTGTTGGCCTTGATCGTGTGGCCTCAACACGCTCTGAGGCGCTCGCTATAGGTAAGGGTAAAAGAAGATAAACTGTGAAATATCCTAAGGGTCGGACTTCTCGGGACCGCCGTTCGGCATCTGCATGAAAGGTGGAGCCCTAGTAGATTAGTCCTTCACTTATGGGTCTACCTTTCTTGGCGTTATCGGCCTCTCCACTGGTGTCGGGATATGGTTTCGGATGTTTTGACCCTACCACCTTTCAGATTACTGGTATGATGCCTTTTTGAGTTGCTTTTAATAACGGCCTTCGCTTTCCTTTGCATCCCTTCATAAAAGAATTTCTTCAACATTTCAACATCTGCCCTTCTCAGTTGGCTCCCAATGGTTGGGGTATTTTAGTTGGTTTATTGGTCTTTTTCAAGGACAGGGGGTTTGGCGTCCCCAATGTGGCTCTGTTCCTCCATCTTTTCAGTCCGATGGCTACTACAGAGGGTTTTATTTATTTTTCCAGACGTTCTGGGTCTCCTCTGGTGATCTCGGACCTTCCTTCTTCGCACCGGTCATGGAAAGGGCGATATTTCTTCGTTAGTGGTTCAAGCGGGAGTATGGCTCGTGGGGATGATACCACAGGGTGCCGGGACGTGGAGCGCCCACGATAACCTTCGTAGTGTTTGCATTACTTTTGGTTTGATTTATCTAAAGACGATCGAATACTTCTGACCTTAAGCTTTCCTTATGCTTCCTAGATGCTCGTCTTTACCAGTGACAAAGATCTTTACATTGTGGCTCTAAGCGTTGGAGGAATCTTTCTGCCTTTCGTTCCTATCTTGGTGATAAAGTCGAACATTCTAGTTCCTCTAATTTGTTGCACACTTACGTTCTCTTGTTTGAGGCCCGCCTCTTTTCTACCCTTGGATTTTTTCCTTTGGGCCCACTTCTTTGCCCTCACGGGGAGAGATTTTAGTTCATTTGGGGCGACATCACCGGAAGCTGGGTGTGAAGAAAAAAAAGATGGACTCTGAAAGGACCGGCAGGTTAAAACTAAGTTGAAGATGAAGTGTCTCATCTTCTCTGACTAGAGCTGGAGAGACATCACTTACAGTGAGAGCTCAGAAGTCAGGCAGTATCCTGCCTCACAATCCACATGGTAGGAGCGAGGTCAATCGTACTGGCTTTGGCGTTGTGTCTTCTAAACATGATCAAGAGCAAGTCTTTCATTGCTGCTTAGTCGCCACACTTTGTGGCAGCTCACGCCTATAACCCGTATGAATCACGCCTTGACAATGCGAGTCACCTCCTCGGGGATGGCGGGCCCGAAAAATCGAAGCAAAATGCAGTACAATCAAGGCCTCTGCTCATCTAGTGCGAACTGCGACCAAATGCCGTCTCATCCATTCTCCAGGAGTCTGACATTGGGGGATCGAAGGAATTGCCAATTGATGAAGCTTTGGCGTTGTCTTTTCGAGTTGCCGGTAAAGTACGCCAATTATGTGTTTATTTTTTCATGCTTGTGCATCTTTGAACATTATGCATTAATCGACATGCGGTGCCACCCATTTGAAGAACTGTGAATGAATGGCCCGAATGAGAAACATGTGAAGATCGCCAGTTCTCGCGAAGGTGGCTTCTCTTACTTTTGAGCGGGCCGAGGCTGCGGGAGCAATGACATTTGTAAGAAGAAATAGACGGCTTAAGTCGATCTTAAGCATACTTCATTGGCTCAGCTCGGGCGAGAAAATAGAGAACCGAGGTCAGGAGCCGGTTGTGAAGGCTAAGGGTGAGTCTCGGGAGGTTAGGGGTGAGCTCCAGGCTGCGCAGGGTGAGTTGGTCGAGACTCAGGAGGGGTTGAGATCCGTCCAGAATGAGCTTCAAATGGTTAGGGAGGGAGAGTAGTCACCTCGGGCGTGCGTGGGATCTTAGGTGGGCTGCGTGGGTTCACCGTGATTTGAGGCGCCAAGAAAAACAACTTCGAAGTTGCTTGTCGCGAGGGCTTGAGGAGACGAGTGTTGTTGGGGCGCTGCGTCGTGAGTCTTAGTCGGTAGAATTTATCAAGGCGGGGCGATGAGATGTAGTGGTTTGTGCGTAGATCTTCATCGGCAAATCAACATGGTTGCTCAGAGGGATGAGGTTATCAAACAATTGCGAGATCCAGCTGGGGCTCAGTGGGCTTCTGGGTGGCTCGCTTTTCAACGGAAAGCCGTTCAGGCGTACTCAGATTTAGATTTCAACTTTGACCTCCCAAGTGACGAGGAGGCGGAGGGGTGCCGTCCCAATTATTCCCGGGAACTGTGCTCCTCTTGAGATCCTTCTCATTCTTCATCGTCGATGCCTAGAATTTTTGTACTCATTTATGCTTTCTGATGTAGACCTCTTCCCTTTTTTTTTTGTTGGGCTGGGGCTGATACACCAATGTGGCCTTCTTTAAATAAATACCCATTTTTTGAAGAAACTTATGATTCTAGCTTGAGATATCTTTATTCTTTTCATGGTTGTGTCGCGCGATTTGAGATCCGATTTAGATCGGCATTTCAAACTGTATCGCTGAAATTTTGTGTAATATCTGTTTGATGGCAGTTCCCCCTTATATGGTTGGAGTAGGTGGAGCTGCTGGATTAGATGCAATGGCCTTCGTTTGTCATTGGCGGGGTGTTAGCTGGTTTGTGTTGAGGTCGTCAATGCTTGGAGCAGTGAAGCTCGTCTTTGGGGGCTGATGATGGGCTCGTCGGAGTGGGGGTTGAATGTTTCTTTGGGAAGAGCTCGTCGATGTAGAAAATAGTAGGAAGGAGCAGGCGTTCGAGATCCCGATGAAGGGCTCGTCAATGTGAATAGTAGGGGCTCGTCCATCTGAGTTGAGGGATGAGCCTCGTCAGTATGAATTGTAAGCATGAGCCCGTCTGTCTGGAGTGCAGCGAAGGGCTCGTCACTGGGAATAGTAGGGGCTCGTCCATCTGAGTTGAGGGATGAGCCTCGTCAATATGAATGGTACGAAGGAGCCCGTCCGTCGAGTCACGTGGAATTTCGTCAAAGTGGGTAGTAAGGCTCGTCCGCTCCCCGAGTTGGGGATGAGCACCGATCAATATAGTTATGAAGGGCCCACGTCAGAGTGGGTCTGCGGTGAAGAATTTCCGTCAAAGTGGAGTAGTAGGGCTCGTCCATCGGAGTTGGGGGGATGGGCCTGGAGTCGATATGAATTGTAGAGAAGGGTCAGGTACTAATGCGGGTCTGGCCGAAGGGCTGGAATCCTTGTGAATAGTAGGGGCTCGTCCATCTAAGTTGAGGGATGAGCCTCGTCGATATGAATTGTACGAAGGGCCCGTTAAATTACGAAGTGCAAAGGCTCAAATCCACATGAATAGTAGGGGCTCGTCCATCGAGTTGAGGATGAGCCTGCGTCGATATAAAATTATGCGAAGGAGCCGATCCGTCGGAGTCTGTGAAGGAGGAGAAACCGATCCAAGAGTGAATAGTAGGGGCTCGATCCATCGGGTTGAGGGATGAGCCTGGTCAATATGAATTGTCAGAAGGCCGTCAGGTCACGGAGTCTTGTGAAAGGGCTCGTCAAAGTGAGTAGTAGGGGGCTCGTCCATCTAAGTTGGGATGAGCCTCGTCAATATAATGAAGGGCCACGTCCGTGCGGGTCACGGCTGAAGGGGCTCGTCAAAGTGCATGGTAGGGGCTCGTCCATCGGGTTGGGGATGAGCCTCGTCGATATGGGTGTCTGAAAGGGCCCGGGTCCGTGCGGGTGCGTGAAGGGCTCGTCAAAGTGGATAGTAGAGGCTTTCGTTCATCGAGGTTGGGGATGAGCCTCGTCAATGTAGATTATGAAGGGCTCGTGCAATGCGGGTGCGGCGAAGGGCTGTCAAAGTGAGCAGGCGGGCTCCTGGCGTGGCCTTGGTGGCGTTCAAGCTGGGGAGTGGCGATGTAGCCCAGAAGAGTGAGCGTGCGTGGAGTGAGCGTGTGGCACAGCATTAGGCTCTTGAGGGCGGTGTGGCTGTGCGGGTGGAGAGCTGAACAAAGTGAGCAAGTGTTGGGCTCCTAGTCTTTGTAGCCTTGGTGGCGTTCAAGTCGTATGGCGATGTAGCCTGAGCTGGTTTGACTCTTGAGGCAGCGTGGCCTGTGCAGAGTAGAGGAGCTCGTCAAAGTGAGCAACTGGGCTCTTGGCGCTGTGGCCTTGGTGGCGTTCAAGTCGTATGGCGATGTAGCCTGAGCTGGTCTGACTCTTGAGGCAGCGTGGCTGTCTTGATGGGGAGCTCGTCAAAGTGAGCAAGCGGGCTCCGGCGGCGTAGCTGGTGGCGGTCGGTAGGTATGGCGATGTAACTGGTGAGTCCGACTCTTGAGGCAGGCGTGGCTGTCTGAGTAGAGGGCTCGTTAAAGTGAGCAAGCTGGGCTCCCAGGCGTGGCTGTGGTGGTGTTCAGCCAGCATGGCGTGTAACGGTGGTCGACTCTTGAGGCGGCGTGGCTATCTTGATGGGAGCTCGTCCAAAGTGGCAGGCCGACACGTTATGCGTGACTTCAGTGCGAAGGACTTTGGTGGCGAACCGCCTCGCATGATTTTGGTATGTGAAGAGCTTTGGTGAACTGAAGCGTCTACGCATGTCCTCGAAAGAAGTGACCCGAGTCATTAATGTGATTTATGGAGAATCTGGGCGGCAGCGTGATTTTCGGCCTTTGACCTCCTTATAAATGGTGGCTCCTCTCCTTTTTTTTTTTTTTTTTGCACTTGCTTGTACTGAGTGTTTTTCAAGATGTAATCAAGGACATCACTGATTGTAACCGAATATGATTTATTTGGAATAAAGAGGGACTTTTATTTTTATGAATTTTCTCACTGTGTATATTTCTTTATATATCCGGACTGCTTGAGATACTAAATTACCCGCGTGTGCCCGACTCGTCACATAAGAATTGATAAGGTTTTATTACAAACCAGTGCCCTGCGAGTAAAGCGCTTGGTGCTCGAGTTCCATGTATGTTGTAAGATTTTCCTGCTCTGTTTGGGCTCGCTAATTGCACAATTCGGCGGCTCAGGTTATTATGTAAGGACCTTCCCAGTTGGGGCCTAGTTTCCCATGCGTTGGATTCTTCCTTGCTGGCAGAAGCTTTTTTAAGACCAAATCCCCCGGTATGTAACTTCTGGGCTTGACTCTCTGATTGTAGTATCTGGCTGTCTTCCTTTGACCACTCTTGTGCATTTATTGAACTGATCCGTTTTCATCCGGGGTTCCAAGTTCAGGCGCGGGGCCTCGTCGTGCATTTCCTCGGTGCTGCTTCGACTCTAGGAGATTTTATTCCAACCTCCACGGGGGCTCTTTTTAGCCCACATTGCTGAGCTAAGGCAAATGGGGTCTCCCAGGAGTTGCGACCTGTGTCGTCACAGCAGGCCCGCGAATGCTTATCGGGAGGTATTACACTGACTTCCTTTAAGATCTTCTGGCTTGGTCTTTAAAGGCGGCTTTAAGGGTTCGTGTTGACTTGACCTGTCCCGGATTGATTCTGGTGTCTTTGGTGAGTAATAATTTTTTAATTCGAGGCTAAACACAAAAATCCACGAATTTGGTGTTGTCATTGTTTTTCCATTACTCGATACTAGAATGCTTGGGATTCGAACACGCATATGATGGTTCGCCACACAAAGTTGCGTATCTTCTGTTCTGTAATTGTGGCTAAGGGCTCGACCCCGACACTTGGTGAAATAATCCCTCTGACGATTATAAATTTACATTGGCCCTTACCCGATGGGGCAAAGGCTTGATATGTCGGCCAACTCTTGGAAGGCAGAGTGGTGATTGATGTTAAAGGGCTCGACGGGAGGCGTAGTATTCCCAGTGTTCTGGGATTCTGCAATCTTTTGACTAGGTCGGTCATCTTTAAGTATCGTAGGCCAATGAAGTATCTGCCTCAGACTTTTTCACCTTCTTGTTCGAGGCTCAGATGTGATTTCCGCATACGCCCGTGTACTTCCCTTAGTACATGCTCGATTGTCTTCTCCGCTATGCATTTCGGGAAGGTGTGAAGATCCTCGCTTGTAAGGCTACCCTTGTGATTGCAGAGCACAGAAGACCTTACTCTTATCTTAGCCGCTTCTTTTGGGTCGATCTGGTAGGGTTCCGTCATTAATATAATCCCAAATGAGGTCCGTCCAGTTCGCCTGAGGATCCCTCTAGGGCGACCATCATCTTTGTAAAGAATTCGACGCAGGGTTATTAGGTATTCGACCGGCGTTGACCCGCGGTCTTCTACAAGGCGAGTAGCTAGTTTGCAGCGTCGCTCGGGTATTCTCGAGTTACGGGGCGTACTTGACCGAACCAATACAAACTTTTTTAGCAAATCACGGACCTTTTGGAGATATAGAACCATCGTCTCACTTGTGGCCTCGTATGTATCTTCGATCTGCCTGACCACCAGTTGGGAGTCACTGTGGACCTCTAGGTAGTCGACCTCCTGAGTGGGGAGGTTGAGGCTGCTACGACGGCCTCATACTCGCCGTTGTTGGAAGCATGGAACCCCCAGGCCGAGTCGCGTATTCAATATCTATCCCTTCTGGTGAGGTGAGGATTAAGCCTGCTCCACTCCCCTATGCGTTTGAGGCTCCATCTACAGAGAGTTTCCATATGGGGAGGTCGTCCTCTGACTGTGTGGGCTCAGCAAGCTCTATCGGAGCGAATTCCATGTGAGAGTCGGCTAAGGACTGTCCCTTTATAAGCGGGTTTCGGCTTGTGCACGATGTGAACTGTGACTCTATGGCCCACTTCATCAACCTTCCGGAGACTTCTGGTTTGTGTAATACCTGCTTCATTGGGTACTCAGTTGGGACTTCTATGGTGTGGGCCTGGAAATAGGGACGGAGCTTCCGTGCTGCAGTCACCAGTGCTAGTATCAACTTTTCCATTCTCGGGTACCTCTCCTCCGCTCCTCTCAAGGCTCGGCTACTTGATAGTAAAGGCGGAGTCTTGGACTAGCTCTTTGTCTCGGCGAATCTGTACTTTAGTTGAAAATACGATAAGGCTAAGTACAAAGTGAGAGTTCTCCTTCCAACGGGACTTACTAGAATGGGAGGAGAACTTCGAGAATGTTTTTAATGCGAAGTAGAATGCTTCTTCACATTTTGATCCCAGCTCTTGAACTTGGAAGAAAGTGGCATTTATCACTCGCTCTTGTCTGAAACGACAAAATTTGCAACCCTTCACATTAGCCGCTGGACCTCGGCTATTCTGAGGGCGGCGGCATGTCGAAACGATACTTTTATTTTTATGCGGATTCGCCTCGATTCCACATGGTTAACTATGAAACCCAGAAATTTTCCGGCTGATACACCGAAGGCGCATTTGGCTGGGTTCAGCTTCATGTTATAATTTCTCAGGATCTAGAATGCCTCAGAGAGATGGGTGATATGGAGGTCATACTTAGTGGACTTCTGACATGTCGATGCATGTATACCTCAGGTGTTGCATGGTGTTTTTGGAACATCAGGTTCGCTCAGTCTACGGTAGGTTGCTCCGCATTCTTGAGTCAACGACATTACCGATCTTGATGGGTTCCTTGTGCCGTGACGAGCGAAGTCTTTCACAGGTCACGAGGTCAGTATTGCTGATCACGGTTGTATTCGGAAAATGCATCAGTAAAAGCCCGGAGTAGTTCGTGGCTGGTGTCCGCGATGGTCGATTCTCGGTGGGGGGAGGCGTCGCCGGACATGCTTTGTTTATGTCGGTGAAGTCGATCTTGGTCGCCACTTGCCGTTGGCTTTCTTGCGAGTACAATGTTAGCTAGCCACTCGAGGTATTCTACTTCTCTTATCGCTCCTGCTTGGAAGAGTTTACCGACTTCCTCGTTGATAGCTTTTTGTCTTTCCGGTGCGAAACTCCTGTGTTTTTGTTTAACCGGTTTGAAGGACGGGTTGGTGTTCAGTTTATGGGTAATTATTGCGAAATTCGATTCCTCCCATGCACTTTGCGTCCATGCAGCGTCTCTGTCCGTCTGGCGGGTAGGAAGCCTTTGAGATCCTTTGGTAGTTTGGAGCCAATGTAGGCTAGATGTTACAGGTTATCATCCGGTAGCACGGAGTTCTAGTTCCTCCCGAGGGCTGGGTCGGGTGAGCCTCGTCGCGCATATCAAGCTCGTCGGCGTTCACGTAGTCGACCGCTTTTGTTTAATGGAAGATTTGTGTAACACTCTCACGGCCACCGTGATTTCTCGGACCGTCGACTCCATTCCTTGTCAGAATTTGATTATCAATATGATATCTTGGGATGGCTTTGTGGATTGAGGAGGATACGCTGTATTATAATGTAGTTGTGAGTCAAGGAACCTTCTTTGTCGTGGTTACTTTGTGGGGGGAGTTCTCAGGGTTGAAGCACCGGAGTTGGATCCCGGGCCGACGGTAGTACCTTCTCTCTGAAAATCCAGCCAAATGTGTGTGGGATCTAACACTCTCTTCAATACCACATCTTGTAGTAAATGGCAGTGATGTCGTGAACTTCATTATCAATTAAAACCGGTGGCTGTGGTGTTGGCTGGTGAGTACGGTAGTGTCATGGGAGTCTTTGGCACCTTCCAGATCTGAGTCGAGGAGAGCGTGATGGTAGTGTCGATTCATTACTGATTGGAATCATGTATTTCCCCACGTGTCTTGCTGATCTTGTGCTCCGTGAGTGGGCTTTTCGGCGAAGCCCCAGATTCTCCTCCTCGTGAATCCTCTTGAGATCACTTGGATTTCTCCAGAGTTTGTTGGTGCACTTGATTTACTGTCGAGATATGTAATTTCTGTGGCGAACGGGTTATAGTTAAGGCCTGATGGGTTTGATTCTGGGTTTGATTCTGAGCTTGGTTCCCTGGAGATATGAAACGCCGAAGATATCCGCGCTGTATCAAATATTCTATTTCTCTTCTTAGTTGTATCTGAGTTAATCAGTGCGATGTCCATGAGGTCCACGTGAAACTCGCAATGCCCAGTGTTATCCCCTTGTCGGGATCCCGATTTCACATACAGTCGGCCGTCTGAGTGCTTTCGTTTACTTTGCCTCATGCGAGGACTTGTGATATTGAGGCCGTTAGTGGAGTGAAGCGTTGCGGCGGGTATTATCGTGGGTCCGCCCCGGTTCGCGGTGGACGGGCGGTCTCGGGGCTCCGCCTTTTAGGATCGCTCCGTCCACGAGCACAGGGTTTCCTCGGTCGTCTTGTCTCTTGGGGCTCCGCCCTCGTCGTCTGTCTGTCGTCCCTTTTTCTTTGCGGGCGGATGAGCTCTCCTTCTTTGATATGAGGGCCTCCTCGCCGTTTATGTACCTTTGGCGAGGACCTCGGCCATGCTAGCACTCAGGGGTTCTTCGAGATAGAGAACATCGAGATCCTTTGATTGTAGGCCCTAACTTGCGATGAAAATTTGTGGCCCGGTGAATTTTCGTCGGGTAAATGTCTATCTTTAGGGACTTGGCGTTGAATCTTTGTACATACGATTTCAAACTTTCAGTGATGTAATTTGATGGTCAATAGATGGTAGCTCGACTTTACGTATGTCCTAGCTCAGATGAAGTAGGAGGCGAGCCATATGACTAGTTCCTGAATGACAAGATAGATGAAGGGATTACAGTGAACGGGCCAAAGCGGCCCTTTGGCGTAGTGGCGAAAGCCTGCCGCCATGAGGGTCCTTATACCCATGCGGCTCCATCGATTTTGCTTAAAATGTTGAAATTGTCGGCGGGATGATTGGGTTCTGTGAATGTTTCTACGAGGCGATGCAGATTTCGTTGGAAAGGAAAGTGCGTACCTCGGCTGTGAAGGGAGATTCCGTTTGCTGCACCAAGGTATCCATAGTATCCGGGGCTCGCCCCTTCACCACTTCCTTCACGCGGATGAGCTCTTGTTGAAGGTTTTTGAACCTCTGCTCCCACGACTGTTCCCTTGCTTCTAGCTGAGGGTGATTTGGCGTTTTAATCCACAGCCTCTGAAGCACTCAACCCCATTTTCCCCATAGTTGGGATAGCGAGTGATCGTATCCCTGGCTTGACTAGACTACATACCTTCGATGCCTCGGGGAATGTCGCGACCAAGTGGTTCTTCTCTGGGGAGGAGGTTATGGCCTTCTGGGTTTCTTGGTGTCTTGTTGATGTATGCGCGGTAGGCTGCTCGATTCTTCAGCAGACCCAGGTTGTGAGGCGAAGCGCTTCCACCGTTTGATGGCTTGCATCGTTTCCGCAGTCCCAAAGTCTGCGCTCATATCACTGGTGGATTTCGTGTCCTCGGTGGATTAGTGTTACTCTGCTTGTGTTCCTTGTTGATACCATCGATGGCGAGAATCGATTATGTTTATGAAGGAATTGTCGTTCCCTTGCAGAGGCGAAGTAGCTGATGATGCCTTTTTCAAGCCGGAGCTGGGCGGGAGGCGTGTTAGGTCGTTAAGAATTTGGACCAAGGCTGGCAGAGTGGCCCAGAAGGATCTTAGGACCGTTTAAGTTTTGGGGTAGGATTGTTGCAATGTCGTCTACGAGGCTCTGGATGCGGCACGTTCCTCTGAAGAACCGGAGCAGAGGGCAGGGCCGCAGGGTAGCTCAGATGCTAAGTCGATTCTTTACGGGGAGAAAGAGATGTTTTTCGGTTGCTTAGTATTGGGGCGTGCCTTTTAGTGTTGGAATGACCTTGTGTTTATAATGGATATTCATCCAGATTTGGACGATGATTAGGGATTCTTCCTTTGGAGGATAAGATTTCCTCATGTAGTCGATATGGATTTAGCAATGGATTGATCAAGGTTTATTTGGAATAATCCCTCCTTCCTTGTGCCAGGGGGGGTATCCAGCTAACGGTCTTGTTTCTTTTCCTTCGCTATAATAGGGACTTGATTTGAATGACGGGGCGTCTTTTAGGGGAATATTCCATCTTACATTATTTGTAAAAAGATATGGTTTGGTTGGCCGTGTATGGGCCTTCTGTTTTTCCAAATCCACATGTTACTGAGCCTAACAGAGTGGGCCTTTGTTAATTTGTTATGGAAGGACATGGGCATTCAGCATAGTCCTCACTTAGCTCCTTTTAAGGGTTTGCGAATGAGATGCTGACGGAGTTCTATATCATATCATATATATATATATATATATATATATATATATATATATATATATATATAGCCCACCAACTATATTTATTCATTTCTTTTGATAACTTCAAAAATCATTATCTAATAAAATATTTCCTCTTTTATCATTTTTAAATATTGTATATAAAAACAATGATCACAAGGTACAAAAAGTGACTTGAATTTCTAATTGTCTTATCTAGTGTTGGAGACTATTAGTGAATTGGTTGTTAAGGGTTTCATAACCTATACAGCTAAACACAGTGTGTAAGTTAAAAAGTCATGATGGTCCTACATGAGGGCTGCAAATGTTTGGCACCCCGTACATGTCGGTGGAATAACTTGTGGGATTTTAGGTGAAAAAAAGGTGTAGGGCTTCCTATGGTTCTCAGTTTGTAGAAAAATTTTCTTGATTTTGAAATCTTTTATATATATATATATATATTTCTTTATTCTATAAGTTAAAAAAATAAAATTAAGGTAAAAACTAAGAGTTAAAACATTATTTGCTTATGAAAAAAAAAAGCAGAAAATGAGATGTCATGAGACTAGCTAGATTTTTCCTTAAACTTTAACATATTTTTCTTTATCTTTTTGCTTATTTAAGTCAAGTTATTTTCAGTTAATTGATTTATCGATGCAACTTATTGTGCTAGTCAAATTCTTAAAATAAAAGTATTTCATTTTGAGGAGTGTTAATGGAAAAGAATTGATGATTTTTTTTTTCAATCAATTGAGTAAAACCAGGGAAAAATTTAATTTTTCTGAAAAATGACAAAAATAATAAAATTGCTAGAATGGTTGAAGCTTTGAAAAATTCTCTAGATCTCGAATGATGAAGCAGTGCATGGTAGATTCGTCTCAAGAAATCTAGTGACCAAAAAAAGTTTTGTCGAATTTTGAGATAAATAAAATTTTACGGTTTTCTAGGTGGTGAGTCGTCAGTGACTCAAGGGACAAGATTTTACGAGAATCTCAAGACTCAGGAAATAGTTGGGTTAAGTTCAATTAAAATAAATTGAACTTGAATCGGGAATCGAAATGGTATTTGAGGTAAGACGAATCAAAGCGAAAGTTGCATGACACATGGCGATATGAGAGCCACATACACTTAACTTAAAATAAGTCAAACCAAAAAGAAATAGGAGAAGAAAGAAAAGGGAAATGAATAGAGAGAGATGAGAAGAGGGAGAGAGAGGTTCTTCCTTCTCTCTACGATCTACGGAGATATAGTAGTTGGTATTCGTAGGGCCAAGAACAAAAGTTCATTGCATTGATGAAAGGTATGCGTGGGTAACTGAAAAGAGGGATTTCGCCGAAGATCCAAGCGGGGAGATTTTGGGAAATCGAGGTTGTCGGGTCTAGGAGGCTTCCTACCCGAGTATCACGCACCTAGATGTAAGGGATTCTTCCTATCTTGGCTTATTTTCCATCTAAGGGCCATCTTTGGCCTTGGTTGAGCCTTAGGGGCTATTTGGTGTCTTTCCCGATTGCAAAAATCACGTTTTTACGGGTTTTACGAGATGAGCCACGGTCGATTAGTTTAGTCGGTGGGTCTTACGGTTGGATCGCATTAGTTGCTAGCTACTATACGAGAGGAAAAGTCGACCCGGTTCAGTCCATCGGTTTAGTAGGATCGGTTGTCGGTCGGATGTGTCTTCACCGACTCTTGTACAAGTAGGAAAGGTTGACCGGTTCGATGCGCCGGTGTCAGCCATTATGGACTATTTCGAGTTTGGTTCGGGGGCGGGTTGTGCATAAGCTTGTTTAAGGTCTATCTCATGACCTAGTTGTGGATGACTGAGGCTTTCTTCAAAGGCCTGATATGTGATTGATTGAAGTGTCATCCCTTGGTTAAGGGATGACATGTTGAATGAAAATATGTATGCCTATACATATTGGATTGAGATTGAAAGGTTTGCGTGTCATTGCTTGATAATTGAGTGACACATTGTTGTGTATGAACAGGGCCATAACATGGCTTGTTGTAGGCTAATTGTGGACATGTCGTGTCACCACTAGGCCTAGAGGTTAATGTACGTCGCTACTTGAGTGGTAGTGACTTGTGGTGTCAATGTATGCGTTCAATGATATGTTGACATGAATTGTGTGAATTGAATGAATGATTTGGAATTTGTATACGCTTTGATATAAATGTCCAAATGATGCATGGGTAAATATACATGAGTAGGCATGCACATATAGCACTCATTATATATGTAGCATGGTATGAGTAGGCAATGACCTAATTGCATTGCATATGCACGAGAACATCGCATGACAAGGGTGTGAGTGCATGGTAGAGATCGACACTGTGTTTGGTGTTCGATGGAATGTCATTGGTACATGGTTAATCTACATTGTGTTTGGTGTTCGATGATATGTCGGGAGTACATAGTTGATATCGACAAGCGTGTTTGAGTGTTGATGGTGGGTTTGGTAACATGGGACTGACATCAAAATAGTCATACGGAAAAAGGAAATGGTAAAAGGAATTATGTGCCAGGTATCAGCAAGTTAGGATAAATCCCTCTTAGGGTGAAAGACCCATCATTTATGGTCAGACATAGTCCCTAGCGGTGAAAGACCGTAAAAGTGTCTAGGTTTGTGAAACCCGCGATGTGATACCAAAAATCCACTACCCACATAAAGGCGTATGGTTATGAATATAAAATGAATTGAATATAAGAAATGGTCATTGGGTGTCATTGAAAATGACGGTTTTTCACACATGGGCATAAGCATGTGTGTAAGACTCGAGAAATTCCAAATTATGGAATAAGGACAAAATCGTAATTTCGATTACAAAATTGAAATTTCAGCTAAAAAAGCCGTAATTTATTCTCTAGATCTCAGATGACGAAACAAATTTCACCGTTGGAATCGTCTCAAAAAATCTAGTTAGCACGTAAAATTTCGTAATATTCGGGACGGTCACGAGGTTGGCGCGTTTTGAGGCATCGCTTTTCGGGTCTTAGGTAAAGCGATTTTGATCGACCAGAGAGTCACATATAACATGTACTCATGTGCCATAAGTGGTATGAGTAAGAAAAATAATGAAAATGGATGGCCCAGGGGCCGGTCTTAGAATCATCAAAAGCTGGAGAAAGAGGAATTAAATAATTAAATGGATTTAAGTCACTAAGAATGAATGGTAGATAATTACCCATCTCTTACAATTGAAGCAAAAAGCAAAAAAAAAAAAACGGGGAAGGGAGACCGTGGAAATTTCTTGGGCAGAAAATGGAGTTGAGTTTAGAGTGAGAAGATCGAACTTCTCTCTAGAAATACGGGCGATCCGACCGTCGGCAATCTTCGGGACAAGAAGGAAAGCTGCTCTACGCGGAGAGGGCTTCGCATGGAGTATTAGTTTAGGGGTTCCTCAGACTAGGAGGTAGGGGAATTTCTCCATGCTTGGGTTTTATTCCCATTTTAAAGTGTTTCACAGAATGTTTCGGTTGAATGGTAGTGAGGGACCGTTTGATCGATCACGAGCAACGGGGCCAAATTGATACAAATTTTTGAAAATTAAATGGAGCAGCCGTGGCTGCTCCACGGCTGATTTTGGTATAAAAATTGTGTATTTTGGTGTTGATCATGTATTGATTGGATTGAAGGCGGGTGGTAGGCGACCCGGAGTTCACAAAGTGAGCCAGATGATTTGTGATTTTCGAGAATAGTAGCAGGGGTTTCACTATTCCGAAGCAGTGTTCGCAAAATATATATTTTGAAAATATATGTTAGTCGAGTAATTCAAGTAAGAACACTCAAGTGTTTTGATCCTTAGCGAGTGAACTAATTTTGATGTGATGAAATGTTATAATTACATAACATGATTGTGTGATTTAGTTATGCAGTATATTCATGTTTATATATTTGCATGTGATTAATTGTATTGGAACTAGCATGCATGCATTCCATGTGGAACACACCACTAGGATTATAGGGTGAGTGCATGAGATGAGTCACCAGAGAAAAAGGTTGGAAGGGTTGTCTAAAAACATTAATTATCGAAGGGTAGTCCAAATTAAAATATCAATCGTCGGAGCGGCCCAATTGATATTCATCGGAGGGTAGTCCTGAACAAATAATATATCAATCGTCGGAAGGCGACTTGGAGTGTCTCTCCACATCGAAGGTTACAATCCCGCGAAACCAAGCAAAAATAGAAATTCTCATGCGAGGCTTGGCGAGTGTGAGGGGTGTCGAGGACTCGGGATACGGGACAGTCATGTAGACATTCCAAGTAGGATCATGCGTGCTGGTGTGGATCAGTTTAGAATTGGAACAGTACTTGCACTTAGGTGGTAGGTAGCCAGCAGGGCGATTCTCCTGCAGGCCCAGGCTCACTTGAGTCGTGGGACCCCCTTTTTACCAAGTCTGGGGAGCGTGCGAGGAGACGGCTCGATCCACAGAAGGCTGGATTCTGAGAAAGCGGAATGTGGCTTTGGTGGTTTACATGTATTAGAACTCTTTAAGTCTAATATATGTATTGTTTTAAGAGTGAAAATATTGGCAACTCTTGTAAGCTATAGGATATAGTTGGATTCATAGTTGGTATGCATATTGAGTATTGTTCATGGGCCCAAAGTGGCGAATTATTGGATATATATATTGAACTATATTGCCTTTGTTTGGGACGGGATATGCGGGTTTAAGACGAGTTTTGTATTTGGGTGGGAGCTCCTGATGCGAGGAGACTGCCTTATTTTAAATGAAAATGTCGGTCACGGAGCATTCATGAAGTATTCCGGGTTGATGGGTAGTCAACGGACCGGGTTTGGGCGTCACGGCAGTATTAGAGCTTAGGTATCACGAATACCTAGGGAGCTCGGGTTTGGGTATCCATCGCGCTCGGTGGTTTGATGTAGATATAGGTATATGAAACCTATAGATTGAGGAGTTGGGCTTAGGCCATAGTTAGTGAGAACTCACCACTAGGTGTGGTTCGATGTTGAGTTTAAGTATGAGATTACCTAAAAATCACGAATAAAACTAGGACTTTTATGCATGTGTTGATGTGTTTTGTGTGATTGATGAATTATTGTATGATGGTGTGTATGTCATGTTGTATGTATGATGTATATGTTTGTGTACTTAGGCAAATAGCACATAGGTGTTGGAAAACAAATTTTGGAGTTCACAGTGTATGGCCCCGGAAGGATAAAATAAAAGAAATAAATTTGTAGAAATTTATTTGGTTTTATTGAGAAATGAGATCAAATTTTAAACAATTTGAGGCGGAACACTAGGAGTTAGTGTATATATAGGAGACTTTAGAAGTGCGGACCATTTTCCAGAATTAAAAGAAAAAAAAAAAATTTTGGTGTCTTCCAGTAGTTGGGAGAAATGAAAAAAAAAAATGAGAACAAAATGAGGTGGAGAAAATTTTTGGTTCTACAGTGAGTAAAACTGGAAAAATAAAATGAAGAAAATAAGGTTCATAAATTTATTTGGTCTATTAGGAGAAAAATAATTTTCTAAGGTTTTATATGGTGTAAAACTGAAGAAAAATGAAGAAAAATAAATTTTTATAAATTTATTTGGGTGTTAAGGAAAATGAAAAAAAAAATATGTATAAATAAATTTTTTTGGAATTTTCCAGTAGTTGGAATTAAGGGAAATGAATAATGGAAAAAAAATTTATACGAACGCTTAGTTTTGGAGCTCTTGCCCAAACAATATTGTGAAAAAAATTTGTATTTCAATATAGGGGATTGTATTCTTGATGTGGTGAAGCTGAATAGCTTGAGTTGCATTGCAATAGAAAAGGAAGGTTGGTTTGGCTAGGGAAGAAATTGCATTGCAAGACAAGGTGTGTATTGCAATATGAGGTGGCTAGCTAGGGAAGAAATTGTATTGCAATATAGTTTGGTGGTTGGCTTAAGGGTGAGTTGTATTGCAATAGGGAAGGAAGCTGGAAAATTGTATTGCAATATAGTAGTGCAGTAGGTAAATTGTGTTGCAATACAATTTTGTATTAATAGCAACTTGATAACGGTGAAACGGTAATCCATGAGCATTATCTGTGACGTGTCGTTAATGAGTCAGCTGTAAACAGTAAATTTCGAAAATAAAAAAAAAAAAATTTTGAAAAATCAAATCATATCAAATATAAAGAGACAAAATTTTCAAAAAATGAAATTTTCAAAAAATAAAATTTTTGGATGTTAAAAAAAAAAAAAATTTATTTGACATGTGGAAATTAGTTGTCTTGCATTGCCTATAAATGTAAAAGGACATAGTATATAAGGTTGCATGTTTTTGATCGCGTGATTTATGTTTTCAAGTGCGTGGAAGGGCACCGCCACGGTATGATGTATATGAAATTGTGATGGCGCGTTATTGCGTAGGAAACTATATGCATGGTGTAATGTGTATAGGAAGGGTGAATGCTAAGGTTAGGAACTATGACCTTAGGGATTTGGATCTTGAAATGAGCAGAAAGCTTAGAACCTTATTGGAAACAAATAAATTGAGTGGTTAGATTTAGCACCACTTAGGAAATGAGCAATTCGGTTCATGGTTGTGAAATGCAGTAGTAATTGGCATGTGCATTGCTAGTTAGACTGAAATGAAAATTAAATGATTCTTGTTGCCATAGGAAATACGTAGATGGCTAGTCGAGACGAGGACGTGGGAGTCGTCCGCAGTGCTGGTCGGACACCACGGTATTTGTTCGGCAAGCCCCTTTGCGAAATTTGTAGGTATTATACTTGGTATTATCGCACGAGCTGTGGTATAGCGGTAAACGGGAAGATCCTAGTAACCTCCCGAGGAGGTTAGGCGTATCATCCTCAGACATTCCGCAGGGAGTAGATCAGATGGTGGCGGACCGTTGGTTTATGCGAGATCGAGAAGGTGTTAAGAGGATATAGAGATTACCTTTGGCGACTCGGATTAAAACTAGGCTAGCGTTCCGAGTTAGAGAGTGAAGACTGAATAAATTGGAAATGGGCGAGGACCTCTAGAGACCATAGAGGAGCATGGTTATGATTCTCCGCTCGGGTTAGAGGTGAGAATAGGTGCGATATGTCGAGGTTGCGAGTTAGAGATCTCGGGGACTACACTCACCGGTGGACTGAGGATCATGGATGTATGTGAGGTCGATGCCATCACGGGGATGGATTGGCGATAACTACAGGTGTTATCAGTTGTGAGCGTGAAGGGTTCTGCCCACACGCGGGACGATTTTTCGTGTGGTATTTCAAGGAGACAAACATGATATTTTCCCAGTATAATTATCTGAGTCAGTGTCGAGGACGAGTTAAGCGGGTTAGGTGCGAGCCTTACCACTGGGGACGAGGAGGCCCAGGACTTAGATCTACCTCGAGTAGTGTGCGAGTGGGATGTTTTTCTAGATGAAACCACAATTTGCCTCCTGGAGTGCATGGAGCTTGTGTCGAGTTACACCCTAGTACTTCACCATCTCTATGACTCCGCGTGGGGATGGCACCCGGTGAGGATTGCGGGGCGAGTCCGATTCTGAAGCTATTGAATGAGGGGTTTATCATCTGCAGGAGCACTTCACCATGGGGCGCTCAGGTTCTATTTGCGAAGAAGAATGAGACCCTTGTGCATTATTCTGAGGCGATTAGGCAGGGGTTATGATCGAGAATCGGTACCCGTTCACAGAGGATTGATGATTTATTGACCCGGTTGAAGGGGCGCAGTCTACTCGAGATAGACCTTCGCATTGGGGTTTACCGTCGTAGGGTTAGGGAGGCAGGATATCCTAAGAGAGCGTTTGGCGAGACGGCGATTATGGGCGCCCGGGTTTGCGGTGATGCCCTTTGGATTGACGAATCGCTAGCGTCATTCATGGATCTCATGCATGGGAATTAATTTCGACCCTATCTAGATCAGTTTAATCGTAATCTTAAGTGGATGACATTTTGATCTACTCCCGGTCGAGTGGGAGCATGAGTATCACTTGAGCATTGTGTTACGATTCTTGAGAGACCATCAGCTATCGCTAAGTTCGGTAATTCTGAGTTTTGAAAGCCTGCGAGGAGATTTTTGAGACACGTGGTGTCGGCACCGAGTGTCGGTCGACTGGGGTTGAGGAGTGAGTGATGGGTTGGTAGAGGCTAGGATGTTAATATTCGAGATCGTGGTTCTTGGGATTGGTACAGGTGATACGAGGAGACGAATGGGCTGAGTTGTCCGTCGGGACTGGGATCATTGGGACCGCTTACGGGACATGGACTCCGTAGTTGGGATGGTCTGACCATGGGAGAGATCGAGGATGCTCGAGCACTTTCGGGAGCGGGTGTTATTGCGAGAGAGGAGGATCGGCCTTCTTCACAGATTCGGGGAAGGCGGGAGGCTTCTGTCACATGAGTTTCAAGACCCCGGGGCCCGAGATTTGGGGCGGTTGGTCGAGCGGGGCGGGTGATATGTTATTGCCAGACGGCCTGGGCCTGTGGGCAGTTCCTCCCCGAGAGACGGGAATCCCGAGGTTTTGGAACAACATAGTCCCGGTCAGCGGTAGGACGGGAGAGAGTCCTGATTATATTCCTCCACGGCCGCAGTACGGACGGAAGGAATTGGTTCCAGTTTGGTGCTATCACAAGCACTTCAGCCAACCTGAGATAGGCCCGAAGGGCGAGTGTGGGTCGAAGTCGAGACCAGTCCCGAGATGCCTTATTGAGCGTAGTGGACCTTAGGATGGTAGACATATGGTTGTTGATGTCGGGCTGACATGGATGAATTGTGACCATCGGGTTGTTTGTAATTAGGACCTTAAGCCCAGGGTTGTCATACTGAGCCTGACTATGGATTTGGGCTTAGAGGTTAAGGCCTTTAGAGAAGCCAAGTATAGATGTTCTTCCCTGGGGTGTAGGGTGAGAGTTGACCTGATAGGTCGGGATTATGAGTGAGAGATCTCCGAGATTCTGCTCATAGTGGACCGGGAGTGGGGTGCGGTGTCGCATAATAGTGCATTAGTGTGCATGATCACTGCTAGCGTCAGTCGGGTATGGGTGCAGTCGGTCATTCACCACAGCTCTTGGTGAGTGAGGTTGAGTTTGTCTTTGAGACTCGTCGATGAAGACTCTTAGTTCAGTCTGAAGCCTGTAGTAATTAAAATTGATAGCAAAAAGGGCTCGTAAATCCCCTCAGGTGAGAATCTTGGAGTTAGGGTGAAAGAGACCCGGGGAGATATCCCGAATTTATGTGAGAATGTAATAGGCTTGAAGTGTAAGCCGAAAAATTATGTTGCTCGAGATGAAAACCCACGGACAGGTTATCACGTATATTTAGAGTTGAGTGATAGGAGTCAGGAGTGACTCGAGATTTGGATACCCCTTGGAGATTGCATTAGGTGTTGTTGAGCCGGCAAGGGCTCGGTATAAGATATCATTCACTGACATGGACTATGACCAGTCCATTGGATTAATCGTGATTATGACTGTGAGAAGGTTAGTGTTTGCAGCGAAACAGTGTGTAGGAGTTATGTTGTATGGATTATATCACGAGTGTCGGACATCGCAAGCGTAGATCTGGATCATAAGGGTTGAAGAGCAATTGCCCTTAGTGGAATTTGCCTACAAACAATAGTTATCGGTATCGGATGGCCATAGTATGAGGCATTGTGGGAGGCCATGTGGGTGTTAGGATGGACCGGGGTGGGAGAGAGATCATTACGGTCCGATTTGATTAGAGACACCTCCAGGAAGGTGAGCTTGATCGTCTTCTCCGGCTCGAGCCGACGGGAAGGCTATGCGATGCGACGTCGACGCCAGGTTCGAGGTTGGGATCGTGTCTTCGCTTGAAGGTGATACCTAAGAGGTGGCGTCGGGTTCGGCAAAGGCGGGAAGCTATCGCGGGGTTTTGTCAGGCCTTCGGGTACTCGAGAGGATGAAACCTTTATTGCGTACGGTTGGCATTATCGCCCGGTATGATAGGTGTCCACCGGTGTTCGTCTCCGTGCTCGGGAAGTATCTCGGATCCATTTCGAGGTGGTAGTTGGGGGCGGATTGAGTTGACACGGATGAGACCTTGAGGAAGGACCGGTGTGTGCATTATTGATAGTCGTGATAGGTTTTGCGACGTAAGACCGTATGAGGCTCATTGAGGGTACTATGGAGCCTTTATGGAGTGGAGGTCCATGGGAGCGAGGACACGATGCGGGCCACCCCATTCACTCTTGTTTAGGATGAAGTGCGTGGTTTGATCATTTCTTTGTTAATGGCTGGTTATATGCATGATAGAGTGCGCGTTGCATATGCATGTGAGTAGTGCATTTATCCAGAATTTCGGGACGAAATTCCTTTATAGAGGAGAATGTAAGGCAGAAATTCCAAATTATGGAACCAGGACAAAATCGTAATTTTGAGTTACAAGGTGAATTTAGAGCTAAAATCAAGTAATTTGTTCTCTGGATCTCAGATGACAAAGCGGATTTCAGATTGGAATCGTCTCGAAAATCTAATTGGCAAATAAATTTCGTAATATTCCAAGGCAGATCCCAGGTTGCTTTTTTTGTTTTTCGAGCGCCGCTTCGGGTCTTAGTAAGCGGTCTGATCGTGAGAAGTCACATATATATGTACTCGTAATACCATAAATTAGTATAGATGAAATAATGAAAATGGATGGCCAAGGGAATGATTACCGAATGTCATTGGAGAAAGAAGGAATTAATTAATTAAATGGATTTAAGTCACTACAAGGACAAGATAGTGAATAATTACCCATCTCTTACAAATTAGGCAGCGAAAAAAACGGGAAGGGATAACCGATCATTCTTTAGACAAAAAATGGACTTGAGTTTAGAGTGAGAAGATCGAACTTCTCTCTAGAAATACGGGCGATCCGACCGTCGGCGGTCTTCGGGACTAGAAGGAAAACTGCTCTACGCGGAGAGGGCTTCGCATGGGTACCGGATTTAGGGAGTTTCCTCAAACTCGCTCAGGGAGGTGAGGGTTTCTCCCTACTTGGGTTTTATTCCATTTTTAAGTGTTTCACGGATGTTTTTTGGTTGAATGGGGCCGTGAGGGACGTTTGATCGAATCCCAGAACCTTGGGACGAGATTGTCCCCCAAATTTTTGAAAATTAAATGGAGCGAAGTGGGCACTCCACACGACTGATTTTAATTATAAAAAATTGTGTATTTTGGTGTTGATCATGTATTGATTGGATTGAGGCCGGAATTGGCGTGAAACCCGGGTTCACAAAGTGAACCGATGATTTGTGATTTTTCGGGAATAGTAACCGAGGGTTTCACTATTCCCGAAACAGTGTTCTCAAAAATATATTTTTTTGAAAATATATGTTGGTCGAGTAATTCAAGTAGAATTATAAGTGTTTGATCCTTAGCCCCAGTAAGGCTAATTTGATGTGATGAAATAACGCTAATTATAACATGATTGTGATTGAATTATGCGAGTATATTCATGTATTTATATATTTGCATGTGATTGGGCGTAGTGGAACAACATACATGCATTCCATATACCTTTGGAACACCCCTAGGATTATAGGGTGAGTGCTTGAGATGAGTCACAGAGAAAAGGGTTCGAGGGTTGTCTAAAGCATTAATTATCGGAGGTAGTCAAATTAAAAATATCAATCGTAGACTGGCCCAATTGATATTCATCGGAGGGTGAGTCCACGAAACAAATATTATATCAATGTCGTCGGGCGGCTGATTGATATATACATGGAGGGTTGTCCACGAACAAGCGAAAATAGAAATTCTCGTACGAGGGCTTAGGCGAGTGTGAGGGTTAATGAGACTTCGGGATGCGAGTTGGTCATGTAGACATTCAAGTAGGATCATGCATTTGCAGATGTGTGTTTAAATTCAGGTGCATTACCTTTGCACTTAGGTGGTAGACCAGCCCATAGGCGTTCTCCCTCGGTGATAAGCTCACCGATCGTGGTTGCCACTGCAGTGCAGGGGAGCGTGTGAGGGACGAAGCATCTAGAGGCTGGGTTCTAGAAGCCGGAATGTATGGCTTTGGTGGTTTTACATGTATTAGAACTCTTTAAGTTTAATATATGTATTGTTTAAGAGTAGAAATATTGTAACTCTGTAACTGGGATATATAGTTGGATTCTATAGTTGGTATGCATGTGAGTATTGTTTATGGGCCCAGTGGCGTGTTGGATATATATATTGAACTATATTGCCTTTGTTTGGGACGGGATGTACGGGTTTAGACAAGTTTTGTATTTGGGTAGAGCTCCGTACAAAGGGGGCTCTGCCAGATTTCTTGAAAATGTCGGGTCACCCAGGCATTCTGAAATGTCCGTGAGTTGTGGTGTTAGTGACGGTTCCCAGTTTTAGTCACAATGTGTGAGGGACTCGGGTTAAGAAGGAGTCGTTAAGGGCTCGATACATGGGACATGTTGAGTCGCATCTCATTCGTAGCATATGTCAGGGGTCAAATTTTATTTATTTATTTATTTATGTTTTTTCTTAAACGAGTCTATCATGACGGAAATCTTTGGCGTAATAGCGGTCCTGCATGTAGCGCTACCGTCCCACATACGTGCGCTCTTCCTGTCATGCGCGCCCACCTAGAGTGTCGCCCTTGAGGCCTGAGCCTTGTCGTAGGCACACCGGAGCGGCATCGTCGCACCTCATCGTGCGCGCATCTAGATCAAGCCCGCGTGCTTGTTGTGCGCACTCAGCCTTCGTCGTGGGGCGCGGACGTCTGTCGTCTTGTGACACAACGACCCGACCCCTATCGTGTCTGACATGGCTTTGCTGATGTGACTACATCCACGACCTAAAATCCTCTGTCAGAGACAGAAATTCTCACTATAGCCAACTCTCCCTTGACATAGGGATTGCTCTGTCGCGACATATTTCTCCTTATTACGGCTGACTCTATGCGATAGAAAATCTTCAGCTGACTGACTATGTTGCAACCTAAAATTCCCTATCGCAACACAAAACCTCTCATTTGGCATACGTGAGACACAAAATGTCTGTCGACAAAAACTCCCCCTTTATAAGGCCAAGTCACATGTAACAACGAAGGCCCTTGTTGTGGCCCATTCCTGTCAGCGACATGAGACCTTATGTCGCGACATAGAAAGCTTCTGTCATGACCTGGGTTTTGCCTTGATAGTTATTCTTTGTGCGATAGAAATCCTTCCACGTGATGAACTATATAGCGACATCATTTTCTTATTGCGACCTGCAAACTTCCTTCGGTCATGAGCAACCCACATCACGAAAACGCTAAGTAAATGCCAGCGACCTAAAAACCTGATCTTGATGATTCTTTGTCGCGACAGAAAAGTTATGTCGACCCTAGAAATCCCGGCTTGAGACTAAACCACAGCCGATAAAGTACCATGTTAAGGCATTTTCTACCCTGTTGGCGAAAACCATGTTGTGACACAAGAAAACCATGCCAGCGACATAGGAGCGAGGCTTTGTTGCGACCAAAGAAAGCCCGTTTAACAAGTGATGACACCGGCGGAAAAACAGCTCTACTCGTGACCGGGAAAATCCACGCGCAACTTAGCAACCTCACTGCGGCTGCGAACCATGTAGCGACATGAGTCGAGCTTTCTGTCATGTGGGAGAAATCTATCAGCCACAGACCAGCAATGTCGATAGCCTTTCTAGGATTTACTGCCTCCTGTAATCACCAAAATGCGGTAAATTTCACTTTCTTTATACATTTGCATTACTCAAAATATAGGAAAACTATTAACACTAAACTGAACAAGTCCAAAATAAGTTTTTATTACAAAACTTCTCATGTACATATACAAAACTGGATATTCTATCAGTCTTCTGAAACCGAGAAAATAAACCATAGTTTAAAGCTTGTTTTTTCACATTAAGATCTTTTGATGTGTTTCGGCTCCTGTGTACCTCGTTACCTGAAATATTTTTTTCCACGTGGGGTGAGCAATGACGATAGATAGATTCTCCTACAGTGTACTCTCGCTAAGTGCATACAATGGCAAACACACACACACATTCAAGTAAAATTATGCATTCCTACTTGAATGTCCACCTTTCATGCCCATGCCCCATCTTCGAGTCCCTCATAACTCCTCTCACACATTCATTTGCCATGTATGAAATCTGTTTTCAAAACAAGATTTTGTTTTGAAAACTCATTAGACAATCTAGATATCAAAATTTATTGGACACTGACCTTTTACCAATTGAGCCAGCCACAGGGAAATTTATATTTTAAAATTACTTTCAGGATTGTTTTAAGTTTTAATTTTTTTCCTAGATGACAAATATGTTTTCCAATACAATGGTGGTGCTGATGTTTGACATGTAACCTGATATTGCCGCCAAAGTAACATAAGTTGGTATAGAAGAAGTCCATGGTTTGATTTTGTCTCCCAACCTAGACCTAAAACATCCCAAAATAAGAAACTTTGGCTGATCGATCTTATGGACCTAAAACTGACCAGACAACCCAACCTTGAGATAATGAAACACGGCTTGAAGGACATCTAAAATCAACAATTTAATAGTCTCAAAGATGTTACATAACAATAGTAGGCCTAATCGGAATGATGAAGGACCAAGTAGTTTCTAGCTCACTCAAGTTAAAATTATGAACATTATGACATTTAGAAAAGTTGCAAGCAGGAGAAAAGGTGGAACACACGAGAATTAAAAGAATGCTCAAAAGCGGTGAACTTCAGTATATTTTTGTTATGGAAGAGGAATGTGATGTATTGGAGCTCAAAACCAGTCGCAAGAGAAGGAGGAAGAAAGGAAGAAATAGCAAATGGGGGGAGAGAAGAAGAAGAAGCCCTAGTTTCTAAAATGATAATGCCGCAATCAGTGACTACGATATTGACTTAAAAAATTATATCTGTAGTAACTTATATGTCGTGACATTTGAAACTTATGTTACCTTTAAAACGCCGAAGAGTCGTGACAATCAAAATAATATTACGACGGTGTCTGATATTGACTAAAAAAAAAAATTACAATACCTGATCGGTGATTGCAACATTGACTTAAAATTACAATCGCTGCGATCCATTGGCATTCTTGATGTCATGCCGGCGTGGCTAGAGACGCACTAGTTTGAGCATTATTTTGATTTTTTGACTTATTTAGTAATTTTTTTAAATAATGTATATTTGTCAAAACTTAAATGACATGCATATTAGGTATGGATCCTAAAAAAGGTATGAATTTTTTTTTAGCTTTTTTAAATTTGATTTTAAAGTTGGAATTGACCCAACATGGTTTGCCATCATATACTATGTTTTAAACCTAAATTTACTATATGTTTTTAGGTAAACTTTTTTGTTAGTGTTGTGATTTCTACAACAATGGTGATAAAATCGGGTAAGGAAAATGAAAACACAAAGATTTCACATTGGTTCCGTGAGTGTGCCCCACCATCCACGGGAGCGACCGCTCAAAACTTTCACTATATTTAAAACAGGGTTATATAGAGAGTATTTATAATAACTATGGGTATGACCAAATTACAAAATACTCTTATACCCTAAATACTTATGTACCCATGCAGGGGGTGAATCCTAACAAAAGAGAATAGGCATAAGTCCTTCAGCCTGATATGAGCTACAAATTCACAACAATTAAAGTTGTTTTGTTTGTTTTATAACATGAGAGTTGATGACTTAGCGCGCCCTTAACTAATATCATGGGGATGACAAAATTACTTGATTTGATAAACCTTTGTGATCTAAGGGACTTGAACTAATGATCATACTAAACATATATTTTTAACTGTGTTTTGTTCATTATTTATTTAAAATAAGCATTTTAATCATATCATTCTGACTTAGTGGAAAAACAATTAGTTTAAGAAATATAATTTTAAAACATGCAAAATTTTTGTTAATGTATTAGGTTGCTTAAGTAAGTTGACAAATTGTTTTGTCCATTAATTTACTTTTTCACAGCGCATTTATGCTGCCTTACTAATTTGGTTTAGAGTAAAATCAAACAAAGATTAAAAAATTTAAGTATAAAGTTATTTTGAATAAAGATTATGAAAGATTAAAGTAGATTAAAATTATGAATAAAATTAATTTGATAATTTAAAGTGAAATATAATACCTTTATATGTTAATGTATCTTATTTTTCGTTTAATGCTTCGTTTTTATGAATTTGATTATATGACACAAATGCGAAGTTCTCAATTTTACATTACATAAGTATGTATTTACGATATTATGCTGAATATTTTTCTATCAAAATGATTTTTAACCAACACAATGAGATCATTTCAAAATAAATCATCTGCACCATTCTACACACATGGCTTCCTTTACATGAAGTATTTTAAATTAGGGTTTTGAGTAGAAAGGATTTTAGTTGTCATCTTGACAAGCTTTCTTTCCTCTTTGAACTGAACGATGAGTAAAAGAAGTTAAAACAAGGATTCTGAGTTCTTTTCTCCCATATGAGTTATTAAGGTAGAAGATGTGATGGGCATTTCTGTCTTTTATAAATTTTTTTTACTATTCAAGTGCATGTTTTCATTATTTTATTAGAGATGACTCATTTTATGGTGATTTAAGGGTTATTTGGGTTTTATTTGATATAATGATGCACCTTAACATAATTACCCCATAAAAACAATTTGGACCTTGAATGTGTCTTAAATACCCTTTTTTTACACTTAACATAATTACCCCATAAAAACAATTTGGACCTTGAATGTGTCTTAAATACCCTTTTTTTGATAAGTTGACAAAGGAAGAAGGTTTTACAAAGAAAAAAGGCGTAGCATGAGGAAAATAATAAAATGATGTTTTAGTATATTCAAGTATATGAATATATATATATATATATATATATATTATATACTGTATACATATATATATATATATATATATATATATATATATATATATATAAACATTGTGATGAAACACATGCTAAATAAGCTACAAAGTCATAAGAGATGGAAATAACACTTAAGTTTAATAGTAATAAATTGTGGTTCAAGCTTTCTGATTTGAGTAATGCTATATTTAAAGAATACACTTATAACTCGGGTTCTACAAACTTCACAACAGCCATAATTTGATTTATTGTTCAAAGCTACTAGAAACAGCAGATATTTTAAATGGATTCATAATATTTAGTAGATATGTTAATAAGATGGTTATATACTTACATATATACAAACTTTTTAAAGAAATGTTTATATTAATACCTAGGCAACTAAAATATCACTCAGTGAAATATAAGTATCAAATACGTTAAAAATGAGGATGATAATACAGGGTTATAACATAATAAATTGGTTTAAATGATAATACTATAATAACTAAAATACCTATGACTAGGTTCTACAACACTTCCAATATATAATTTGATTTATTGTTTAAAAAAGCTACAAACAACGAAAGATATTTTAAATATATTTGTATATTTAAGGTGAATATTAATGAATAATTTATTTATATATATATATATATATATATATATATATATATATATATATATATATATATATATATATAAACTTTTTAAAGAGGAAATAATGTTTCATTAATTCAATATATTTTGTTAATTAAAAACCTGTACCGTTTATACGCTAAAAATCATAGAAGATGAAATAACACTAAGTTAATAACATAATGAGATTGGTTCCAAAGCCTACTCATTGAGTAGCCACTATAATGACTAAAATGCCTTATTTCGAGTTCCTGACATACAAACAACCATAATTTGATTTTATTAAATTCAAAAGCTACACAAACAACAAAGATATTTTAAATATCATTCTATAATATTTGGAATATATTAATAAGATGATTTATATATATATACATATAAATATAAACTTTTAAGTAAATAATTTCATTAATTCAAACTCTGTGTTGTTAAAACTTATATACTAAATTTGCTAAAATCTATAGAGATGAAATATAACACCCATGTTATCTTATAATAAATTGGTTCAATTCTACATTTTGATAATGCTATATTTCATACTTGCTATTCAGAGTTCAATATCTATGACAACAACCATAATTTGATTTATTATTAAAGCTGAACACTTGGAAGATATATCTTGGTTCATCCCATTTGTGAACATAGTAATGAAAGTGGAGTTGTAGATGAAGTGGGACAACCACCTTGACGGCAAAGCACCTGTTATGCCAGAGCTAATCGGTTCGAAGTGGAAAAAATCAAACTTTTAACTTGGTAGTGAATCAATTAAACCGCCCGAAACTACACAGCTAAGGCTGATCTGAGGCATTGAGTTATTTGATTAGCCTCTCTGCCATATTCACTGGAGTTCTGACATAGGACGAATTTTGAAAAAAATCTAGAAGAGAGCCTTAGTTTGGATCTTCCCTCTATGTCTGATCTCAAGCTCTTGTTTGATTCACATTTTTTGAAACCATTTTTTTGTTTCTAAAAATAGGAAACATAACACGTTGATTCCTGGTTTTTCATTACGAAAACACCAAAAACACTCAAAAAGTGTTAAACAAAGAGAATAAAACAGTTTTTCGGAGAACACCAGGCTAGTGTTCTCGATCATAGCTGTATTTCTCAGGACATTTTCCAAAACATAGACAAACAAAGCTGGTGATTGTTTGAGAAGTGACATAGTTTTCTAAATTTATGGTTTTTCTGAATTTAGTGTTCTGTGTTCTTTGTTTTCTAAAACAAAAAAAAAAAAGAAAAAAAAAAATTGGAGGTTCATAGTGGAAAATAAAGAAATAAAAGGGGAAAATGAAAATGATTTTCTCATTTGATTTCAGTGGAAAATATAAAGAAAGGAAATATGAGTTCAAGATTCCTCAGAGTTTACACATATTTGCACAAAAGCATAAGTTTGAGAGGAGGTTCTCCACTCTGCCCCAGGAATTTAGTCTTGGGTTAGGTTCTCTTATTTGAACTTTGGGGTATCTATCATTTAATTTTTCATTAGAAACAATTATTACGGAAAGGGCTGTGGAAGGGACAATTGGGTGTCCCGAGAGGGGTTGAGTGAAAGCTATCTCAGTGTGAGGCAGTAAAACGGGGATTTTTAGGCTTACGCGGGGTGGAGCAATAGTGCATGATCCCACATAGGCTCCCATATGGGAGTGTGGGTGGTGCCGGGTGGGATGCATTTGGGAGGGCTTGTGTACAACATTTGAGCTTATCTTCTCACATAGAATTACTCTAGATAAAGTATGATGTTTGGAGATCCTTTGAAATGATTGTCGTGAGGATCACCACCCCAAGGGCTGTGGTGGGGCCATGTCGTCACCTCGTTCCTTAGATGGTTCTCCTACTCACTTGAATGCTCCCATCACGAGGTTCTTTATATCATGAGTTCAGGCTATCTGCAGAGCTTGGGTCCTTAGGAGCATCCTTGCACCACAGGCGAGCTTATGGGCTGGTTTGGTAGCTCAAGGATGCTTCCCTAGGACCCTTAAATGCTGGCGGCGGGTTGAGATCCTCTTGGTTTGCTCCCAACACAATGAGAGTAGTCGAGGGAGAATCCTAGGGCAATGCATGATCATGCGATGAAGTTCAAATAAAGCGCCTTTTTATTGTGAGTTTTACCGGGACCTCACCGCGGTGGAGTATGAAATGCCTAGGTCTTGGGTGGTTTCTCCTCACTCACTTGATTCCCCTGCTCCACGGGGTTCCTTTTTACCACCTCACTTAAGACGAACCCGTCAAGGAAGCTTGGGTCCTTAGGGGGCGTCTGTGCACCAGCAGGCTATGATACCACCACATTTTCCACCCTACCGGCGGCGGTGGTGACGCTCAAGTCTGGCCGTTACTCTAAGGCTAAGTCTGCTGTGGCGAGAGCCGTGTTGCCTTAAACCTCTGTAAAGTTTTCTTTTTATTTTATAACCTGGTTGGTAAAATCTTGGCGGTGGAAAAACTTGATGACATAGTGGCTGCATAGTCTAAAAATTCAAATCCACTTTGTACGTGATTTATTCCCCTCATCAAATATTATGCAAACATGGCTTGTAAGTGGCTCTAAAAATTTTCTTTTGTTTTCAGCTGGTTTGTGGTCGTCTGTGTGGAAAGAGCTTGTGACATAATGAGTGCACACTAAATTGAATCTGTAAAAGCCACATCCAATTTACTATATTCAAAATATGGCAACTGACATACCATACATTTCCATCGCATAACTGTACCACATATGCCCATTATACATATTCAAGTATGTTCTTAAAATACTGTTAATACCGACACCTCTGATGTCGGGACAAATCTGTGTGCTCAAGTCTTGATGCACAATACAGAAAATAGTTTTGAAGTGAGGAGCTAATAAATCTGCGACTCGGTGAGTGTATGCTTTATCGCGGTTTTCTTTTCTGGAAAACTTAGCTGAAACATGTAAACTCTCACTACAATTATTTTCAGGCCTTTCTTTTGCTTTTGCTACAAAAAGTTTTCAAAACTTTTTGTACTTCTTTTCACTTACTTGCTTTTAGGTTATAGAGCACTAAGCCGCACTTGAACTTTGTTATACTGCTAAAAGCATAAAACTCTTATTTCTTGCTGAAGTTTATAAAACTTTATACTTTCTTTTCTTGTACTTTATCTTATTTGAAAAGTCTCTTACCTTCCATGAGCCTTTGCTTTAAAGTTTATAAACTTTTTCATAAAGCAGGCTGGCTCAGCATCTTTGAAAATAAAACCCAGAGACAGGGCTCAACCTGATCGTTTTGAATCAGCGGAGCTTAGAATAAGCAGTTTAACTTCAAAACTCAGGAAGCCTTGTGATAAGGAGACAAATAGTTGATTTTTCAACAGTATGTGCTATAAAACATAATATTAAGGCCTATTTTTACTTATCATTGCCTGTAGACACCGGGAACTTATACTCCACAGTGCCCGGTGGAAGGACGCCTAATCGCGTCACTTTTTGAAACTGGTGGGCCTGGTGGAATGACTGTGTATCACCCTTGGTAGAGCTCATATGCCTGCTATACCCACCTCGCGCCACGGTCTCGCTAAATGCATGATGTATATCTAAGTTTTACCGACCAAGCAAAACTACAATCATGTAGAGTCTAACACACCGTGCATTACGGGATACCTCTGACCGGTTGCTTGCTTAAAACTAGGAAGGCCTTGTTTTCACAACCTTTCATTGCTTGTACTTCTTTCTCTTCTGTAAATGGTTTTTACACTTTGAAACCATTTGTACTTGCTTAGCGAAAAATGGTTTAATATTCAAACCATTGCTTAGTTGCTTGCTTCAAAAATGGTTTAACTTTTCAAGAACCAGCATTTACTTACCTTCCCTTGCTTAATTATGGTTTACAATTTAAAATAATGCCTTTCAAAATGGTTTAACTTCCAGGAAACCATTTGCCTTTATTTCTGTTGCTTCTTGAAAATGGTTTGCATTCAAGAACTATAAAATACCAGTGTAAAGCAATTTGTAATAATAATAATAATACAATACACTAGTATTTGGAAAAATGAGTTTAGAACACTCTCACGCTTGCTTAGCAAACACAGTTCCACACTTATCACTTTACTTTAACTACCGCGCTCAAGCGAGATACATTGACAAATTAATCACCATAACCAGCAGTACTTCCCTAAGACTTAGTCCTCTTATACTCTTTTAAAGCTAAGGTTCTAAGGGTTCTATTCAACTGGATTACCCAATTGAACGCACGAAGAGCTCAGTTCGTTCGAAACAACGAGACTACTCTATGTCCAAGGCAATTAAGAATTTTCCTTGCACATGGCCACTTTGAGTGAATTTTTAGGCCACTTAGGATAAGAATTAGACGATTCATGCATATGGGTTTGTTCTCCTTGAAGAGTCTATTTTAAGCCACGCCAGATCAACTCAAATCAGATAAGAGTAGAGGGAAGTTATGGCGAAATACAAAAAACTGGTAAAACGGAAAGCCAGAACAGATTCTCTGATGGGACTGCTTTAAGTGGGACTTAGCCAAAATGACGGAAGCAAAGTTCTACGGTGGGACCTGTGCACGGTGGGACTTACCCGAAATGCCCAGATTTTGTTATTTCTCACTTTTGACAGTGCCAGATTCAACTCCATATAACTTCTATAATTCATAATACCTCAAAAACTAACTTAGAAATCATCCTAAAAACAACTCCACAACATGAATTGAATTGTTTGCAGAACTCAAAACCAAAACCTTGGGTGAAAAATCCAAGAACACTACCTAAGGTCCACCAATTCTTTTTAAACATCATGTATTTGGTGATTCAAGTTTCTTTTACATCAATTGGGTTTTACTCATAACCCCGACCATTCAGGCTTCATGTGCTCACACTCAAAACCTAGATCAGAGGGCTAAATATCCCATGCCCAAACCCCTAGAAATCTAATACACTTGATTCTAAGACAAAGGCATACCTTAATCTTTGGACCTCTCCTCTTCCTTCTTCTTCCTTCTCTTCCTCCTCTTGGCTCTCTCTTCTCCTCTTAGCTTAGTGAACTAGCTTTGGAGACCAAAATGTGATTTTGGTTTTAAATCTCCCCTTTTGTTAAATTAACTTTTTCATTAATTGCAAATACCCTCTTCTTTTAATTATTGCAATTTAGTAACTTATGCTATTTCTACTATGGCCCATCTACACTTAAATTTGATTTTCATATTCTTTGCTAATGACCATTTCACCCTTGGTTTAATACCACAAATTCCGGGTTCCATAAACTTTCATTTCATATTTTAGTCTCCAAAATATTTCAGTGTGACACTTGGTACTCTTATACACCCCTACAATGTCATGTACTGTAGACTCTCTCGGGACGAGGTGTTACAAATAGCTCCGGTTAGTGAGGATGGCTTCCACACTGGGACCTTAAACTCTTGTTGGCGGTTCGAATCCTTGCGGAGCGAGGCCACGTGACGGGGATATCCAAGTGAGTGAGGAGAACCATCTAAGGACCCGGGGGGTGACGATAGGCTCCACCCGCGAGTAGGCCCCGGGGTGGGGACCTCACAATTTATGACCCCCCTCTTATAAGCCCCTTTTAGCTTTATTTCAATAAGCTTCATAAAGAAGCTTATAAAAACCGGTCATCTTAATGACAAAACCGTCCTTCTACAATTGTGAAAATTCCTCTTATGTATAAGCGCTTTCTAAAATATGCATTCAAACACGAATAACCTATTGAATAAAAGTACTTATGACATAAGATCTCATCTACTTAATTAAACTGTTTACCCAAAAAAAGGCCTTAAGCTTGATTTCATTTCTCAATGAAAGCACCAATGATGTTTATTCTTAGAATTGAAGTCCGATTTTTTTTTTTTATCGTTCAATAATGTGGTACCTGTCGAGGAGCTGCTCCCTAGGAGGAGTTGGGGGAAGAGATGAACTGAGCTTTGTTGGCCAGTTAACTTCACTCCCAGCATACTTTTTTAACCATTTTCTGAAGCCAACCACAAAGGCATCTGATTTTGTTGGCACAAAACAAGCTTTTAGCCAGTTGGAAGGGCCAATATCATGGATGCAAACAGCAGCCATGGTAGATGATTAAGATGAATTTCTTGCTATTTATGGAAAAACAAAAACATATCTTCTTGTGTGGTTATTGTGTTGTGAGTTCTGAAAATTATACATATCTGCTTGTGTGGTTATTGTGTTGTGAGCTCTGAAAATTAGGCAATAATTTTGGAGCGTGGAAATAATGGGGAAATCTAACAAACTGTTGAGTTTTCCATGGCGAGAAAGCGTCGACTAATAATGCAATATCAATGGAGCTAAGTTTGATCAATTCAGACTTGTGACGATATCATTTGTTACGATGACCAACAAGTTAAGGGACATAAAAAATGTCCATGATCTTGCGTTCTTGCAAGAGAAAAAAGAGTCGGGAATATTAGCTCAGAGGAAAATATGAATATGATGCAAATAGCAGAGCCATGGTAGATGATTAAGATGAATTTCTTGTTGTTTATGGACAAACATATCTGATTATTAGACAAATTGAATTTGGTGTTAAAAACATTCTTCTTGTTGTAGTGGTTATTGTGTTGTAGAGATGCAAGTTGGGCAATAGTTTCCAGTACTTGAGATGGAATGGAAATAAGGGAATTCTAACAAACTCAAAATTTGAATTTTCCATGGCCAAAGCAAGCTATGTCTGACAAATGGAGACTAAGGGGTTGTTTGTTTTTTGACTTTTCTTGAAAATAGCTATTCACACATTTGTTTTAAAATTTTCACAACTTATTCTTTGAAATTTCTAAAAAAAGTTACGAATAGAAAAGTGAAAATATTATTTAGCTGGATCTATTTAGAAAAGATATATTCACAAAAACAAAGAAAAAAACTATGTTGCCAATAGGAGGAGGGCTAACAACAGTCACTACTAGGGATGATAATCAGGGCGGGTGACAGGAATGGGAAAATTTCTAAACTTGTCCCGTTTACATTTGATTTTTGTTTTATTTTTTATATTTGTTTTTTTTTATATTAAAATTAATATATTTCATAAAAAATAAAAATATTATCAAATTTTATAAAATTATTTATTAAAAAACATTCTAATTATTATTATTATTTATATTAAAATTATAAAATAAAAAAATAAAAAATATTTTAAAAATATAATCGGGGTGAGAATTGGGTAGAATAACAATGCAGAACCCACCTGTATCCGATCTCGGGTTTGGAAAAATAAATTCGACCACACTTTAAAAATCATATTACGGTTAAATAAGCGGTCCATTAGGCATCTCGACCGGAGTCGGCATAACAATGCCAAATACAATAGCGAGTCAAAATGGAATCCGAACCCCGGTCGGCGAGTCTCGACGGGGATTCCATTTCAGTCATCAAAATGGAACTAAAATTTGAGGTTCCAAATTTGCGGCCGATTTTAGTGTCTCCAGGTCGGAGGAAAAAAGCCCCGAAGAAGCTGTTGGGCCCCAGGGAGCCATAACAGAAGCCAAATTTTTTGAACTCCCAACGGATACAAATTTTTTTTATAAATAACCAAACAATCATATATTTCATACACAGGGAAGAAGAAGAAGGGAAGAAACCTCTTCGCAAAAGCAGCGTCTCAGATCCGTCCTTGCCGTCGTCTTCGGCAGTCGCACTATTTACTCCGTCGACGTGCATGGGCCCCATCGCCGTCGCCGTTATCACTCCCCTCTCCCACGTCCCACGTCGGCTGCCCATCTGGCCACCCTTCCTCTTTCCTGCTCCCTACGCCTTTTCGCCCCTCCGGCCCCCAGGGCGTGTAGATCTCTTTCGAAGCCCTCCTCCCCACACTTCCTACGATTTGTTTGTAATGAAAAGAGTAGTGAATCTGATTATAATTACAAAATTTATAATCACATAAATTTTAATTGAAAAAAATACAATTTTAAATCTGTATTTATTGTAAATGATTTAAAATCTGATTAAAAAAACAGTTCTATTTTTATATTAATTAATTTATTTTATTAGCCTATAAATATTTTATTAACTTATAATTATTTTAAAATAATATTAAAAATAAAATATTATTAATAAATGAAAAAAACCATAACTTTTGATTTGATTTTATAATTTCATCAATTACATTTTTATATTTGATTTTATAATTTCATCAATTACATTTTGAGGACTAAAATGAACATATTTAATAAATAAAAATTAT
Source organism: Tetrastigma voinierianum (assembly GCA_016808115.1). NCBI lineage: Eukaryota > Viridiplantae > Streptophyta > Magnoliopsida > Vitales > Vitaceae > Tetrastigma > Tetrastigma voinierianum. The sequence continues at coordinate 50,312 of JAEQBH010003576.1, forward strand.
AATATATTTTATATTAAAAATATAATAAAATATTAAAATGAATCTTCGTTTGGGTATGGTTGGAGTGGTAGAAGACAATTGATTGAATTTGGGGTTCCATGGCTGTTTGAGAGTTCCATTTATAACTTTTGGAACCCCAAATGGAGCTTTACCATTGGAGATGCTCTTAAGGGTGGGACGGGCGGGAACACGAAATCTTCGCGCAGTTGTATCATCCTCTTCATTGCGATGTTAAAAAGCAAGCTTATCTTGATGTTATTAGAATCTTGATGACGTTAAGTAAAAAAACCATGCACCTAAGGTGGCGTTTGTTTTTGCTAACAACGAATAAAGCTATTTTGAGTATCTTAAATGGAAACTGTAGTATTAGTATTCGTTGTTGTTTTTTAACATTGGGTAGCAATACTACTCGCTCTCTCACTTGTTGAGGCGAGGGTGGTGTTTACATTTTGGAAGATGACTTTTTTAAGATAGAAAAAAATGACTATTGGCTTTGACTTTTCTTATGCGCTTTTTGAATGTTTCTCTATTAAGAAAAAACTAGTAATATGGTATAAGAAAATCATATTTTATGATCCAGTGAAATTCTTATGATTTTTTCATGCTAATTAAATAAAGACATATATTTTTCAATATTTATTTAAAATTTTATTGTTTCAAAATTTAGATAAAAATTAAAAAGATGATATTTTTTTTTAGAAAAAACAAACGACTAAATACTTAATCATATTCAGCACTATTTAGAACAAAAGTTCTATTTAACATTAAGTAAGAAAAACAAACGCTACCAAAGTTTGATTAATTCAAACTTCTGACCATATCATACACTATGATGCCTAGCAACATAAGGGTTGTTTAAAAGCAATAGTGAGATAGACCTTCAAACTCTTGGCTCATTTGGAACCCGAAAAGTATTAGGGAAAGGGAAAAAATGTTAAAGAAAATGATTTTCTCATGTTTGATTCCACGATGAAAAATATGAAAGAAAATCAATTCTAACTAAAATCCTCAAATTTTACAAAATTTTAAATTTCTTACTCCTTATATAACAGAAAGAAACAAATAAAAATGAGTTTGAATAAAACATATAGAATTAATTTGTTAAGTTTAAACCTATTTTTTATTTTCCTCTAAATTGTCTTTCCTTAGTATTTTTCGGGTTCCAAACAGAGCCTTATGAAATTTTCAAACTATATATTGAAGAGTTGGAAAGGAAATGGAGTTGAAGTAGAAAATAAAAATAGTTTAGGCCCCGTTTAGTTTACGAAAATTTTTAACTCTATCCAAAATTCAGAATAAGAAAATTTTCAATGTATTCTAATCTTTAGTTTTCATTTTCAGAAAATATATGTCGTACTTGAATTTGGTTGAAAATAAAAAATAAGAAAATCCGTTTTGTAAAATAGATAATTTTATAAAACTACGCGAACCGCATAATGATTTATTATTTTTATTAACGTTTACCATTTTTGAAAAAATTTCTAATTTTTCAGGTTTCTGATAACAATACGAACAGTGTGGGATTGAAAAAATAAACTCAAGCTTGATTAAAAACTTAGATTAAGAATTAGATTATAAGCATTAGTATTAAAGAATAGTAGATCGTAACAGAACTAAAAATAAATCGATGTGATGTCTGCTCACTACCTAAATGTTGAAAACAAGCATTAATCTTAATGTTATTAAGTCTTTATTCGATAATTTCAAAAAAGTTATATTCAACATTAAGTAAAAAAAAAAACACCACCTTATATTGAGAATATTGGTGGGAGTAATATCTATGGGTTATATTTAAGTAAAAGCGCTTTTGTCAAAAGTTCTCTTTTACTTTACTAAGTGAAAATCGGCTTTTGGAGTTGGAAAGGAATTCAGTACTTGCAGTTTTTTTTGTAAAAATGTTTTTTAAAAACGTTTGATTCCCTCCTGAAGTCGAGAAGACACGTAGGAATTAAATTGTTTTCAAAACTGTGAAAAGCAAAAACACTAAAAACTGAAAACATCAGAGCAGAAAAATGCAGGAAGCAGAGAGCAGAGCTTTGAAGTAGAAATAGTATGTGTCACAATCCGTTGACATATACATCACTAATGTCATACTCAATGACAATTTGAAAAATGACATTTTTGTAAAAAAAATGGCAATTTGAAATTACATATAATTAACTAAATTACATATAATACACATATCAAAAAATACAATAAATTCAAACATATGTGTTATAAACATTTTATCAAAATTAACCAAATTGCATTCAAATTATAACCAATTACGCTTATCTAAAATTAAACTAAGTCACCACATATGCATTACAACCAGGGATGAAAATATCCGATATATCCGTTGATATATCTCTGATATATCCGATATCGGTGATATTGACCGATATATCGGCGATGATCGATATATCGCGATATCATCGGTTTGGGCGATATATCGTGGAAATATCAGTGCTGGCGTGGCGCATCGCGTAGCGTTAGTTTAATTTTCGATATAAAATATCGAAGATATATCGAGTATATCGGAGATATATTTAAATAGCGGTGAAATCGACGATCCAACGGTTATGGATTGTCAGCGCAGTTTAATTTAGATATATCGATATTCGTGTAAAGAAATATCCACGATATCTCAGGTATATCCGATATATCCGTAAAATCCAAGTACCAATATATCCGTCGAAATCGATATTTTCATCCTTGATTACAACAATTTCATCCAAATCAACTCAATTGTCTCGAGATGACGACTAATACACAATAATTGATCATTTCATACATAAACAAAATCATATAAATATATACAACGTTAAACAAATAACAATATATATAAATATAAATAAACATCAATGCATCCCACATGATGGATGCTTTGTCTTTCTCTTAAAATGCTTAGAATACACAGCTTAATAATATGTAGAGGCATGTGTAATCTCAGATGGATCTAATGGGCGGAAAGGAGTTGGGGCGATGGGGCGGAACTGACTCGTATGTACGTAGACACAAGGTCCTTTAGGTGGGCATGTACCCAGTCTAAGCAAGGTCGATCATGGTCTCGTCATTGAGGAGGTAATGGTGTGAGTGATGTCGTAGATGGTAATGTGGCCTCTAAGGTCGAGAGATGTGAGTGATAATGGTGAGATGAAGTGTGGATGCAAGGGGTGGTGTGGAATACGAGTGGTATGTGGTATGGGAGGTGGTGTGGAAAACTTGTGTGGTATGGAAGTCTCGTGGGGTGGCGTGAAATACTTAGGTGGCATGGAAGTCTCGTAAGTGGAATAACCAGCAGCATGACCACTCGGTCGACGACCACCTCGCTCACCAACTAGACCACGACCACGACCTCGCCCACGACCTCTCCCTCTCCCTCAACCTCAGATCGACTGCATCCTAACTATAGCGGATGACTAGGAGGTTTAATGGATGGTCCATGTGACGTAAATGCCTCCTCATCTTGTGCAACGATCGATGCGCTCTCTCCATTCAAGTGTAAAACTGGTATAGCAATATGTTGAATGTCGTACAACAAGCTTAAAGAAGCCCCATGAGATATAGTAGCGATCTCTACCATCCTAGATATCTAAATAAAACAAAGTAAACAAAAGTAAATGTCTGCTCTATGCATTAAATATTGGAAATAATTTAGAATTTAAAGACGCTTACTTACCAACAAGTGGGATGATGCGGCTATATTATGGTACCTCATTTGATCCCTATGGAGTGGTGGTGTGATCAAACGTCGTGTAATAAGTCGATACCACTCCATATATGGATCATGGAAGTCCATAATACCAGCCATAAGAGGTGATGTGACGATCATCTCTACACGTGTAGCCCATAAGGCGACGTATGGTGTATGATATGTCTCCTAATCGTACTTGTGGCGTCCTCGTCTGTCAACCAAATGTAACTCTTGCTCTAACGAGCAAGACAGAGGTATCCCTTGATGAAGGCCGAACTGACGTAAGACACGCTCTGGACGATGCCACTCTATATTACCAAGCGAATAAGTGGTGACATCGTCATGAGTCTCTTGATGACAAGACAAATATTGGTAGATGGGCGGCCGATTCTCCGATGGCATGACTCCCATAACACCAACAATTTACCTCCAATGTCAATTTGGCTAAAACTATCGTTATTGTGAATATGGCGATAAATAATATGCTATTAATATACAATTGCACGATCATGAGTCTATGCATCCATTTGGTCTCATTATAAAGGCGAGCACACATAAGGGTTGTTCACCCATGATAAAGGGTACTCTCCAGAAAAACCTAATGGATCAGTGACTCATGGCTTAGTAGTAATCCATGTTGTAGCACCTAAGTACATACATCACATCATGTAAGTGGTGAGGATTGGAAGATATTCTTGATTAAGCCGAAAATTAAAATTCGACCATGTGTAGTCTCTCGAAGACTAGAGCTAGATAATAAAACCATTCAATATTAGCAACATCTGTAGATTTACCTTATATGTGTATGGTTATAAATATTAGCAACATACATGTAACAATGTAATAAAATCGAAAATCTTAGTAGCACCATCATAGTCGCCGCATAACTCGTATAAAAGTTAAAACCGTACTACTCCCAACTGAGGTGTAGGTCTCGTGTCCAATCTCGTAGTAATGGAGGAACAGAGGTGGACATAAACCCTTTTGCAGCAGATAGAAAGGATCCTAGCAATGTTGTGATGAAACCACTGCACCGCGCCTAATGTCACCTCATTTGCGCCTATGGGTGGAGTCACACCACCGAGACAACCAATGAAGCTGGAGACAACGTATCCTCTAAGCCCACTATAAGGGGATCACACCTTAGCCTCAAACAATGACGACGATCAAGCCATGATGCCGCGGACTGTGGTCCATTAATCTGGGAGGCTCGATGATGGCGGCCATCCCAGAATGTGATGGTTATCTCCTCAATTGGTAAATGAAATGTGTGTGTCTTAGAACGCAATCTCTCAACCAAACTCGTGATGAGGGCCCAATCGAGTGTGACGTGTCCGGTGCGGTACGGACCATAAAAGCTGGATCATATCACATATGGGCGAATACGAGGATCCATATTCCACTCTCGCATGAACTTCGACATCTGCTGTCGACATGTGAGTACCGGCGAAAGCTATAAAGATATCAATAAATAAATTCTTGCCCTTACGTTACACAATAATAAAAAACAATATTTTATGATATGAAAAATGCATACTTTAGTAGTGTCCACTAAATGAGATTGATGTCTGTCTTCAGAAACCAAGACATCTATCTAACTGATCCATCCCCTTCCAATGCCATATATTTAACATATAACAATCAATAACGATTAACAAATGAGCAAGTCCTGAGTTATAGGATACAATGCAATATTAAGGTAATTTCGCAATACAACAAAAAAAACATACATGTTTCAACTAACTTGATTCATTTTGACAAGATCTGGCTCTAGAATCATTGTTCCAAAGCGTTCAACCCACATGTGATAGTAGTCTTCTCTCTAATGTCCATTTCATTATTCAAAATGAGTTGATTTAGGACGCCCAATGTTGATGTGCAAGCCATTGACTCAAAGCGCACAAATGGTTGACCATCATAAGGATACCATTCATATTCATCGAAGATGGGATGGAACAAGGTTTCCCATGTATCATAGTACGATCAGTATTGTAGTATCCCCTAATAAATGATCGAAAATCTATGGAAACTTAACTAACATTGCTGCTAATATGACCAAGGAAATCCATATATGTCTTACCACAAAGTGCATTTATATAGTCATGTGTTGGCGACGATGAAGTGTTTGACTCTCTTTTGACTTGACATGAAATTGTCTCTTGGCTGTTATCCTAAAGAACAATCTCAAATGATCCAGCTTTAACAACACAGCCTTAAACATGTAAGTGATCAACATTACGAGGTTAGCTAGTACAATCTTAATCCCAATCTATTACAACCTAGTTCCTTCTTACACCCAAAGTAGTCAGTTGTGAGCTCTAAAAAGGTTCGTTAATTTACTGTGTAAGTCGATTCTTTTAAGAACACTATTGAAACCTCGTACATATGTTTCCTGTAGTCATTATCCCATATCTTCAATCTCCATCAAGTCGAAGTGCCCATTTCTCGTGCTGGATGTGTTCTTCCAAATATCGTTATGCTTCCAAATTCACCTCTCCTAATCGTGGGGTTCATGTTATTGAATTTTCCAACTTGGGTTGTTTGTCGATTTGCCACACCCAAAATTATTTAAGGTTTTTATCTTGAACGATTCATAAAGTTGTTTGGTAGCATTTATTGGCATGCAAATCCTATGATATGCATAAGGGTTCACCAACTATGATAACGCCATCACGCTATAATGCTTGACGTCACAACTATAACACAAATTCTCATTCGTTGAGTTACCTTGTTTCTAATATATGCCAAGAACCATCCCCAACTATCAATATTATCTCATTCTGTAATAGCAAGTGCTAGTGGAAACAACTGATTATTTCCATAACAACCCATAGCAATCATTAATGTGCCTTTATACTTCTCATACAAATGTATACCTTCAATACTCAAGATGGGCCGACAATGATTGAATCCTTTAATAGATGGATGAAATGCCTAGAAAACGAGTTGAAATACCTCGCGTTATGCAGGCTATTACTATCAAATGTTTTCCGGTTACAACACATCTAGGATTTGTGCGTTCCACGCCATGAAGAAACGTGCGCTTCGCAGATATGACTTATGGAAGTCCCCAAATAAGATAGTAAGTGATTTATGTTTTCCAACCAATGCCTTATTGTATGATATTTCATATCAAAATTTCTCCATAATGGTTGCTTGGATAGCAGCTACTGACAAAGTGAATTGTGCCTTAATCATTACCTTGATATGATCAGCAACCAAGTTGAAGTCTAATTGTTGATGCTCCCGATTCAAGCAAGCATTGACACAAGTAAGTGGATCTATACTTATTGATTGTGAAGAAAGATGTATATTTCACAACCATAGCACGAAGCTTTAATAGAGTACAACTTAACAACATCTTGCAAAGCAGCTAAAAGTTCAATATGACATAGCAACCTAACCAAGAGGGGGGGGGGGGTGAATTGGTTTTCTCAAAAACTTTTTAACAACAACAAATCTTAATTTAATGCAATAAAAATAAAATTAAAAAGATAATGATAGAGAAAACAAAACCCATATTTATAAGTGGGAGTGACACTCGCTCATTCATTCTCGCTCAACCTTCAATCTGAGGGTTCCACTAGTGCTATGTCTAACCCGAGCTTTACACCTCGGATATGGCTCAAATGGCACCCTTCAAGCTATACACTAAGTCCAAGCTCCACTTTCGGAGCTTGATTACACTTGGATTATGACTCCAATTGGCTCTTTACAAATCCTTCAAGCTATACACACTCGAAGCTTTCTCACTTAAGCAAAATGAGACAGATATTTCAATTACAACTCAAGCTTTTGATCAACACAAATGTGCACTCTACAAAATGCTCATGTAAATGAATGCACTCACAATCTTAGTTTAAGAATTGATTCACAAGATAAATGATGGTTGATATGATATATAATAAGTCTCATATCCAACAAGTGATCCCCCACACTCTATAATAAGTCTCTTGGATGAATGTATTAATATTTAAAGCTTTTCTTTCCTCTTTGAACTAGAACGATGAGTAAAAGTTAAACAATGGTTACGGTTTTTTTCTCTCCCATATGAGTTATTAAGGTAGAAGATGTGATGGGCATTTCTGTCTTTTATAATTTTTTTTTACTATTCAAGTGCCTGTTTTCATTATTTTATTGGAGATGACGCATTTTATGGTGATTTAAGGGTTATTTGGGTTCTATTTGATGTAATGATGCACCTTAACATAATTACCTCATAAAAACAATTTGGACCTTGAATGTGTCTTAAATACCATTTTTTACAAATAAGTTGACAACATGAAAATTTTACCAAAAGAAAAAGACGTAACATGAGAAAGAAATAATAAAATGATATTTTAAATATATCGATATTATATATATATATATATATATATATATATATATATATATATATATATATATATATATATATATATATATATATATATATATAATATCGATAGAAATACAAATAATAAAATCGCTAAAAATGATAGATGATGAAATAACACCTGTGTTAATAGAAAAGATAATAGTACTTAGTTCCAAGCCTATAAATTTGATAATACTATAACGACTAAAATACGATGACTCGAAGTTCTACAACATACCAATAACCCTAATTTGATTTATTGTTCAAAGCTACACAAACAATGTAAGATATATACCGGTTTCATCTAAGAGCATGGTTTAGTCATGAAAGTGGAAGTTCTCAGAGATGAAGTGAGACAACCACTCAAGGAAGAAAGCATAAGATCGCCATGGAAGCCAATGCGCTTCGTTAAACCGACATCGTTTTGTCGCTGCAAAGAAGAATCCCAATTGGGTAAAGAATCAAACTACCCGTAAGACGCACTTGCGCATTCGCACTTTGATTGCTTCAGAATCGCCGCAGCTCACGACATGAGACCAAGACTAAAAAATATGAAGAAGCCTTGATCGATAGCTCTTGTTTGATTCATGTTTGAAAACTCGTTTTTTGTTCTAAAAACAAAAGTATAACATAACACGTTTCTGGCCTTCTAGTTTTTTGATCAAGTGGCGAAAAACACAGAAAACATAGAAAGCACTAAACAAAGAGAATAAGAACAGTTTTCGGAGAACACCAAAATGGTGTTCTCGTCTATTCAAAAACTGTTCTCAAGGACATTTTTCAAAAACATGAACCAAACAAGCTCTTGATGTTCTTTGAGAACTGTTATAGTTTTCTAAATTTAGTGTTTTCTGTGTTCTTTGTTTTTTTCTAAAAAAAAAAAAAGAAAAAAAAAATTGGGAGGTTCTACCGTGGAAAATATAAAAGAAAATAAAAGGAAAATGAAAATGATTTTCTCATATTTGGTTTCACCATGGAAAATATAAAAGAAAAGAAAATATAATTCAAATTCCTCAAAGTTTACATATTTTGCAGCCAAGCATAAGCTCAGAGGTTCTCCCACCGTCAATGGTCTGTCAGGCCTTTTATCGCCGGTATCTATCATTGGTACTTTCATTAAGAGTCGTGTACCGAAAGGGCTATCAGAGAGGACAATCACGTCCGTTATAGGTTCGGCGAAAGCTATCTCGAAAGTGTGAGCCGTCTGGGATTTTTCAATTTCGTAGGGTGGCAATGATACACGATCCCACATCGGCTCCATATGAAATTGTGGAGTGGTACTTAGGATGCATTTGGGAGAGCTTATGTACAACTTATTTGAGCTTATCTTCACATAAGTACTTTAGGATAAAAATTATAGATGTTCAAAGATCATGAAAATAATTTATGACCCCTCTTATGTCCTTTGCTTTATTCAATAAGCTTCATAAAGAAGCTTATAAAAACCGGTCATCTTAATGACAAAACCGTCCTTCTACAATTGTGAAAATTCCTCTCATGTATAAGCGCTTTCTAAAATATGCATCCAAACACGAATAACCTATTGAATAAAAGTACTTATGACATAAGATCTTTTCTACTTAATTAAACTAAGATCTAAAAAAAGGCCTTAAGCTTGATTTCATTTCTCAATGAAAGCACCAAATGTATGTTTATATTCTAGAATTGGAAGCCCGATTTTTTATTTTTATCGCTCGATAATGGTACTGGTCTGTGAGTCGCTCCTAGGAGGAGTTGGGGGAAGAGATGAACCGATCTTTGTCAGCTAATTAACTTCACTCCCTCGCATACCGTGCTTAACCATTTTCTCAAGCCAACCACAAAGGCATCTCGATTTTAAGGCACAAACAAGCTTTTAGCCATGAAGGGCCAATATCCATGATCTTGTGTTCCCGAAACCTAAAAACGAAGCTCGTGAAAATTAGCCAAACGACTCCATACGCTCAGGAAAATATGAATATGATGCAAATAGCGTGAGCCATGGTAGATGGATTAAGATGAATTTCTTTGTTGTTTATGGACAAACATATTCGATTATTGGACAATTGAATTTGGTGTTGAAAACATTGCTGTCATTTGTGTGGTTATTGTGTTACAGAGATCTCGTGTTTGGGCAATAGTTTCCAGAGTAGCAGATGGAATGGAAATAAGGGAATTCTAACAAACTCAAGACTGAATTTTCCATGGCCAAAGCAAGCTACTAATACAAACAAATGGAGACTAAGGGGTTGTTTGTTTTTTGACTTTTTGCTGAAAATAGCTATTCACCTGTTTGTTTTTTAAAATTTTCACAACTTATTGCTGAAATTTCAAAAAAGTTCTCGACGTAAGCCGGGTAATATTTCGCTTTTTCTATTTAAAAGTCATATTTCACAAAAAACAAGAAAACCCATCATTGCCCAACACAGTGAGGGCTAACACGCCACTACTGGGCTACGATAATCGTATGCGTACGTGAATGGGAAAATTCTAAACTTGTCCCGTTTATATTTTATTTTGTTTTATTTTTTATATTTGTTTTTTTATATTAAAATTCATTATATTTCTATAAAAAATAAAAATATTATCAATTTTTATAATTATTATTAAAAACATTCTAATTATTATTATTATTTATATTAAAGTATAAAATAAAAAAATATTTTAAAAATATAATCGGGGTGAGGTGGGGTAGGAATAACAATACCCGAACCCACCCTGAATCCGTCTCGGGTTTGGAAAAATAAATTCGACCCTGCTAAAAATCATATTACAGTTAAACCAAACCCATCCCATTGAGCATGGGATCTGTAGACGGTAACTAAATTACCTCGCCCCGCTGTCATCCCCTACTACCATAATGTGTTAAAAACAAACTTAATACTGGATGTTATTGGGTACTATTCATCGATAGTAAACAAACGCCACCTAAGGTGACGTTTGTTTTTTTTTTTTACTTAATAACGAATAAAACTATTTTCAGCTTAATGCTAAATAGAACTTAATAAAGATAAGATTACGCTGCTCGCTTTTAACATTAGTAACGAGTACTACTCGCTTCTCCTCCTTGTTGGGCAAGGGTGGTGTTTTCTATTTTAAGCATTTAATTTTCCATCAGCAAGTTCAAACCATTCGCTTAATTTTTCTTAATGCTCAACGTTTTCTTTTTCTATTAAGAAAACTAGATAATATGGTACAAGAAAATCATATTTTTTATGATTCAATTGAAATTCTTATGATCTTTTCATGCTATTCAAATAAAGACATATATTTTTCAATATTTATTTAAAATTTTATTGTTTTGCACTTAGATAAAATTAAAAGATGATATTTTTTTAAAAAACAAACGACTAAATACTGTTCATGGTTCAAGACTATTTAGAACAAAAGTTCTATTTAACATTAAGTAAGAAAAACAAACGCTACCAAAGTTTGATTAATTCAAACTTCTGACCATATCATACACTATGATGCCTAGCAACATAAGGGACATTTAAAAACAATAATTCTGAATGAACCCTTCAAACTCTTAGGCTCCATTTGGAACCCGAAAAGTATTAGGGAAAGGGAAAAAAAAGCTTAAGAAAAATGATTTTCTCATGTTTGATTCCACGATGAAAAATATGAAAGAAAATCAATTCTAATAAAAAATCCTCAAAATTTTACAAAATTTTAAATTTCTTACTCCTTATATAACAGAAAGAAACAAATAAAAATGAGTTTGAATAAAACATATAGAATTAATTTGTTAAGTTTAAACCTATTTTTTATTTTCCTCTAAATTCCTCATTCCCTTCCATTTTTCTTACGATTTTCTTTCCTAAAAGATTTTCGGGTTCCAACCTGAGCCTTAGGAAATATTTCTCGCTCTTGGAAAATATAAGGAAAGAAAGAAATAGTGGGAAAAATGATTTCATCGTCTTTGGTTGTAGTATTGAAAATACAAAAGATAATCAAATAAAACTAAAAACTTAGAAATTTTCAAACTATATATTGAAGAGTTTGAAAGGAAATGGAGTTGAAGTAGAAAATAAAAATATTTTATTGACTTCAAATCTAATTCTTGTTTTCTGTTACCTTTTCTTTCTCTTTCTTTCCTTCACATTTTCCCTCAAATTCTTGAAGAACCAAACATAGCCTCAATCAAGGAGCATTTTTGTCAATAAAAATCTTGATCAGTAAATTTTGTAAATCAATTAAATGATCCATAACCAAAAAACAGAGGAAAAACAAAGACGAAACCAGGAGAATATGATCATCTTCTCTAATACGTATCATAGGTCATTCTAGAAAAATAGAAATGTCATGTCATCAACCATGATAATGAAAAACGCTGATTGAGAGACGAGAATTACCGATGCATGAAGAAGATACAAGTCTGAATCAATAATGAGGTTCGGTTCCAAATGAAACATCCATCGGGGAACCAAACGGTCAATCCAAACTCCAGAATTTCTCGGAAATGCCCATATCAGTCTGCCAACCTGACTCAACTGGCAAATAAAACCCGAAGACCCTTCGCTGCGCTCCTGGAGACATCATCCACAGTAGACATGAATGGAAGAGATAAAATCACGAAAGGAAAACTATAACTATAATTGATGAATTTGATCTGGACTAGAACAGACCGATAAACAACCTTTTTGGTTTCCGCTGGTGATGCAGAACCATTAGTTCTATCCATGGAAAATTGGTCAGGAACATAAAACACACAAGGTGCTATGAATTTGCTAGTTTCCCCCTCTGTCTTTCCAATGAAACCGTTAGGATCTAATTTCTCTCTAGTTTCATTTTAACGGTTTGCCCCCTTCTCGGTCAGCCTTTAATTCAGAAAAGCAACTCGAGTCTCAGTCATATGTACTCCAATGCCAAACAGACAAGAAAATCATAACTAGAAGTTCTTATCTTTTTTCCTGATTTGGTACTCTCAATATTCCGTAATGTGCATAGGAAACATGAGCAGGGTCCATTAGATTTTCAATCGTAACTGCACTGAAAAAAACAACAATTTGATTCCCTGAGCATAACACCAGTGAGAAACCAAAACAACAATTCTACATGCTTTGTTTCCATAATCAAGGGTGTTCGATACAAAATGTAGTTGAAGATGATGAAAGATTTCTTCTCTTTCTTTCCTTTATCTTTATTTTTATCAGTTTATAATCATTTCGATGTTCAAAACACAGCATGGTAGTAAAAAAGTGCTCAGCAGTATCGTTACATACCCGTATGGAATATCTCGTTACCCATCACCTTGGCATATGAGGGGTCATCCAATTCTGGAATGTAGAGGCTGCTTCTTCCGTGATAATGTCTTCGTATCGAGGATCGGTATTTGGCCAAAACCAGACAATGTCATTCTGCACTGTAGTTGGATAAATAGATACACATGCCTTCTTGAATGTGTTAAACTGCATATTTTGTTGGAAAATTGAAAATTCAATCAGATGGTATTGGCCTGAAACTAAAACAACATATCGGAACCGAAGCAGACTTGAGTAATTGAACTATGTTAGATCCACTGGCTACTCTCTTAAGATAATAGTACCATACTAAATCGGTATGCTAATCAGTAGGTAGTGTTTGGTTCCTAGAAAGTACCGAGGAAAGGAAGAAAATGTTAAGTAACAAATGAATAAAATATGTTTGATTTAACTCTATTTTCATTTTCTTTCATTTTTATTTTTTTTTCTTACTTTTTGTTTTCATTCCCTTGCATTTTCCCTCAAAATTCTTGGGAACCAAACATAGCCAAAGGGTCTGAAAATGAAAGGGGAAAATAGAAAGGGGTCATACCCAGCAACTATGGAAAAAAGGAAGGGGAAAACAATCTATAACCAAAAATGTTAAAGGAAAATGATATTTCTAAATTATTTAATCTTTATATTGATGAGTTTTTTTCTTTTTTTTTTTTGAGCAAATCTTCCGTATTGATTAATTAAAAAGATTTTGAAGTAACAAATAAATAAAATATGTTTGATTTAACCTCTATTTTCATTTCCTTTCTTTTCTTCCTCCCTATTTTCTTTCTCTTGCATTTTCCCTCAAAATTCATGGGAACCAAACATAGCCAAAGGGTCTTAAAGTTATAGAGGATCATGAAAGGGGAAAATTGAAAAGGGTCATACTCAGCAACCATGGAAAAGAGGAAAGGGAAAACAATCTATAACCAAAAGGCACGATTTTTAGTGAGTATCATCGAGGACCATCCGGTGGTCGGAGAATGAACCCGAGTCGCCGGAGCCATTGAAACACCAGCCATGGTAGACGCACTGCAATCTGCCCCACTGATCAATCCTCCCTTCAGAAAGAGGAGCCAGTCTATGAGGACACATATCATCAAACACCTTCCAGGCATTCTCGTTCCTGTCCCACCACACCACCACATCAAGACCGATCACCTTCTTGGCATGCGGAATCCTCTTGTCAAGATCACACACAGGCATTACAGGATACCACTGCAACAGCCAGTTGAACTTCTCTTCCTCGCCATGACTCTCAATCTCTGGCTCAACTGGGTTGATTGGTTCAGTGGAGACGGTGGAAGAAACAGCCGTGAAAACCCTTGATCTCGCCGTACATTGACGAATCGGCCGGAAAATTGAAGTGGGTATTGAGTTAAAAGGGAGATGCAAGATGGGTTTCTCGAATGGGGTTGTGGGAAGCCTTGCTGGGACCAAAGAACAAGGTCTCAGAGCTGTTTCCATGGCTGCCTTCCTCAAAGGAAAAAATTCCAACACAGAGCAAATCAATTGCAGACAATCATATGGGTATGAATGGACGGCAGTGCATGTGGCTTGAAATTAAAGAAACTTGAGTATGTGTGAGTAATTTGATGAGTGATGATCGATGTTTAATTCCCTGTAATTGTTGTGTGGCCCCGAGGTTTCCTGCACATAATCCAGTGATCGAAAACTCGACACACCGAAAAATTATTTTTCCCAGTTCTATCTTGTCAGCCAAACATCTTGTCACCTTTTTGGTAGTTAAAAGTCTAAACCAGTGTCCCAGTTCTATCTTATCAGCCAAACATCTTGTCACCTTTTTTGTAGTTAAAAGTCTAAACCAGTGTATCACAATGAAAACTCGACACATTGAAAGATGAGTTTTGTACGGAAATATACTATTTGAAAAAAAATAAAATAAAATCAACGGTTGGCCCAAAATATTTCAGTTAGAGCCTTTAACGCCCAGAACGGTAACGCCGCCATTCGATAAACGCGTTTCCGCAACAACAACTACGGCATTTAATTTCCAGCACTGTCATTGGTAACGCACGCATTCGGATAATATAATCGCTGCCGCCGACAACGACGTGATTTCAACTAATTCAAATGTCAGTTTGTTATCGAAATGTCGGGGCCGCTCACAACGAATGCACATTCGGCTGAGATAAATTGGTTCGCTGCGCTTTTTTTCCCCAATTTTCCTTCCTCTTGCTTCCTCTGCTGCTCCGATCAAGCCGTGCCCCTTCTCCCCTAACTTCTTCTCTTCTTCTCCCTCTCACACTCGATCCCCCGTCTCCGCACTCCTAGTCAAGCCCGATCCGTGGTCGCTCCTCTTCTCCTTCTCCATTTTCCTCTTCCTCTGCTTACTCCTCCTCCGGCCGCAGCCACGTCGCCCGACTGGCCGTTTTCTTCATCCGTCGCCGGCTAGCTTCTTCCGTAACGCCGCCCAATGCTCGCCTTGTTCTTGCAAAATTGTCTCTAATATTGATATGTTTCTTGTGTCGCTGATTTGGCATATTTTTGTTATCATTTCGCGGGATGCGTTTTCTATTTACATGTTTGATACAGCATGGATTTCGATGTCTGCATCGCCGATTATATGGTATTGGTGGAATTGGAAAAAGCACAATTGGAAAAGCTATATATAACTCAATCTCATGCAAATTCGATGGCATTAGCTTTCTAACATGTGTTAGAGAGGGATCCATACCTCAATTACAAAATACTTCTAATGGACATTAGGAGAAATAAATAAAGCTTGAGACAATGTTGATGAAGGTATCAATAAGATAAAGGAGAAATTGCAACAAAAAAGGTTTTGATTATTCTTGATGATGTGGACAGTTTAGCACAATTAGAGTGTTTAATTGGAAATCGTGATTGGTTTGGTGATGGAAGTAGAATTATTATAACAACTAGAGATAAGCCATCTACTAGTTGAACATAGATGGATACTATCTATGAGATTCTAAGTTAGATTTTGAAGAATCCCTATGCATCTCTTTAGTCTGCGGCTTTTAAACAAGATTCCCGATGGAAGCATATATAGAACTTTCACGATATATAGTAGATTATACATGGAGCCTTCCATTGGCTCTTAAAGTTTTAGGTATTCTTCTTTATGGTAAGACAACATCTGAATGGGAAAGTTTGTTGGATAAACTAAAATGCCGACCCATGAAGGAAATTCATAATGCGCTTCTAACGAGTATTAATAAACTAGATTATGAAGCTCTGGCTTATAGCTGCTTGATATTACATGTTTTTGAAAGGAAAGGAAAATTTGTTTCAAGAATGGCATTCAGGAGAGTGAGCGGGTAATAGCAGGCTGTGATATATCTCCTCCTTTTCAAATAAACAAGATACTGATTTACCCTTTAGTACAACAAATGAATCAAGAAATTGTTTGTGTTTTCAGCCATAAATCCAGAGTGTTGGGAGGCGATTATGGAGATCGGAGGATCTCTATCTTGTTATTACTTAAAAATAGAAGAGTGAGGCCTAGTGCTTGAAGTTATTCATGCCTTCCTTTTGTTTTGTTGACTTATACATACATACATATATATATATATATATATATATATATATATATATATATATATATATATATATATATATACTCTCTCTCCATATATATATATATATTCATCATATCATTGAAGTTACGTTTGAAGTTAACAAAATTTGATTGTTTTAGAAAGGTATTATCTTATCTTAACATAAAAATAAGAAGGAAAAACAAGAAAAAGATAAATAAACAGAATGGAAAAGAAAGTTAAGTGAATAAACTATATTCACACTTGCTTTTACTGTTTTATTTCAATTATCCTTATTTCCTATTTAAAGATTAAATATTTATAAAATATTCTTTTTAAATTAATTTGAACTACTTTCTTAATTTTAATGTTTATCTTAAATTTTGTTTTAAAAGTTAATATTATCCTATATCACTAATAAGACTTATACACCTCGAAGTGGTTAAGCATGGGGCGACTGGGAGAATAGGGATCTATGGTTTTAGGTTGGTATGGGGTATAGGGAGGAGGGTCCGAGTTCGAGTTAGGAACATATTTATGAGAAACAAAACAGTGTGATTATATTTGCTCCACACATGGAGCCACAAAACCTCACCCTTAAGATGGATTACAAATGAATGGATCAATTCGAGGCCTCTTATTTATAAACTAAACTCCAATACAATATTAAATTATCAATATTTCTAAAAGCTCAAACTCTAAGAGTTTGGTTCTAATATAAAGAGTATTATTTATGTGATTTAGAAAATGAAGAAAACACTTCAACGCGACATGAAAAAAACATGTGAAATATAAACTAGGAACCAATAATAAACCAAAATGACACGATAGTTGAAACTAAGGACACTTTGATTGTTTCTTTATGAGAAGTAAAGTTGATGTGATATCAGGATAATTTACGTCTCATATTATTTAATTCATTTGAGACAATTTTATGCAGATCAATTATATCTGTTTCCTTAATTCTGTGACATTATATAATGACAAATATTGAATTGAAATGATGTTGATATGAGGCAGCATTAACAGATTTTTGAATCAGGATGTTTCAACAGTGATTGATATGATATTAGGCGATGTTGACAACGAGTTCAGATTGGTATGTTTTGAAATGTCATATGGGTGGAAAAGAACAACCTTATCGATGCGGGATGATAGTAATTAATACGCAAAATGTTGAATCTGGTTAACACAACAACCATTGAGGAAATTGAACTGTATATTAAATTAGTTCGAGTCAAAGCACAATTGAACCAATCTATGGGTGGCCATGCAGATTTATTTGTTCGCGACAATTACAATGTTACAGGGGGTTGCATTCAGTTGTGGGCCTAGTAGTGGTTTAGTGGATATTGGTTGATCAGGATGATGAAGGCGGTCACGGATGAAGAGCGTAATGATGAATATCTTTGAAGATGTTGATGATGAATCACGATGGAGATGATGGGGATGTTAAAGTTGATGCGACGCCATCATTCTTTCCGAACTTTCAACGAGTTTTGGAAAATGAGCAAGAGTATATGTCTGCATAAGCACCATCTTGTGATGTATCAAATCACCCAGATGATGAGACATCGGATGAGACATCGGATGAGCCGTCCACAGTGAAGGTATCACTTACCGCAACACCTCAGATTCGACATGTTGAAAACCTAGATAATCTTTGGTACCCAGAGTTGTTTGGACTCCATGGAGTCTGACATACAACCGATGGTCCAGTGGAAATTTGTGATTGGCGAGTTTTTAATTCAATACGATTTGCAAGAGGTACATGGGATCTCTCTATTAAAGCACACCAAAAAGAGTATGTCGATTGTTGCATCCTCAAAAAAATTGCTCGTCTTAAGATGTAAGAAGTAGGAAGAATATCCTTTATCCATGGAAGCTTCGTGCAATGGTTGAAAGATCGCTATTATTTGTTATCAGCTTGATATACTGGGCCGCATACTTGTGTGCCACCGTTTGGCAGGACCCAAATCATCAACTAGACTGCAATTGGTTTCTACTCATATAAAGGCATTAATTCGAGCACAAATTCACATTGATGCAGATTTGCTATTCGAGTGAGTGTGATGGAAAAATGAGATATCAAATATCATACAAAAAGCGTTGGATGAAGCATAAACGATTAGACGATTGTTGGTAGCTTCTAAAGTGTATCTGAGTTGCACGTTTGTTCTTGGGCATAGAGCAAACAAATCCTGGATGTGTTGTTGTTTGACTATGTAAAAACTAATATACCAAACACTGAGATATTCAGCGTGTGTTAAGTCATTAATGCATCCCATTGAAGGGTTCAACATTATCGTCTAGTTATGAGTGATTGTACATTTATATGGGAAGTATAAAGGCAAGTTATTGATTGCTATGGGAGTATGTGAAATAATCGATTGTTTCCATTGGCATTTGCTATTACGAGGAAGCGAGAATGCGATAGTTGGGGATGGTTTTTGCATGTATAGAAATGAGAGTTGCTCAAAAGGACCCGGGAATTTGCTATATCAGAGACGGACATCCGGGAATCTATGGCAGCAATGGCGATCCTCATCTTGGTTGAAATTTGCACCATGTGCCTATCACGGGATTTACATGGTAATTTAAGCTAGCAATTTTATGACCCAGTTCAAAGATAAAGTTTTGAAGAATTTGGTATCTTTGACGGCTTTAGCGATGCGAGGCGCAAATTCAAAAGCATATGAATACAATTGGAGAGCTGTTGAGCATTACAATGGCTGGGCGTTCCCTTTCCAGGTTATGGGCTCTTTCACGCGGAGTCGAAGATATGGATTTGTGACAGCAAACATTTGGTATTTAATAGTGTCCTTAAAGGAGCTCGAAACTACCCGATGCTTGCATTAGTATAATTGACCTTTTTTCGTCTCAACAGTTACTTTGTTGCAAGAAGAGAAGTAGGTGCTAATAGATTGGCATCCATTGAGCAATTCACTCCGTATGTTGATGCGCAGATCCAGGGCCGTGTTGTTAAGGCTGGTTCGATGGAAATTGTCCTTTACTATCACGTGAAGGGCCTATTTCATGTAAAGTCGGGCGTAGGAACTCATCGCGTCAACTTATGAAAAATTGCACATGTGGAAAGACATTGATATACTGGCTTTCCATGCTTAATATATCATATCAGCATGTATCGGCATCGGTGTGTTGATTTTCGTTTGTTTATGAGAGGCTACTACACTACTAAGTAAAATCTTATGACACATAGGCACCTTTCCATCCAATATTCAATGAAGATGAGTGGCCTCTTTATGATGGCACTGTGATTGTACCACCTGCGTCAATGCAACGCTTTGGAAGTGGACGTCCTAAATCAACCCGGTTGCATAATGAAATGGATGTTAGGGAAGGGAAAACCCCGATCACATGTGGGTTATGCAAACAACTAGGTCACAATCGGCGGTCTTGTAAGAACAGAAATCAAGTTCAGTAAATGAATGTGTACGAATATATGAATGTAGTTGGTCCCATTATCTATGATTTGGTCCTCCTTGCTGCGTTCACCACCCGCATTCAGCTAAAAGCTGAAGGAGAGGTATGTTTTTTCTTAGTCCTTATGGGACATGACCCCCACTCTTCTTGCTTTTTGGATTTATCGTAGTAATTTATGTGATGATCTGGGTGTTAATTTTTGCGGGAAGTTCCATTCCTTCCATCTAAGATTGCCACCATCGTCGATTCTGCCTTAACACCCGAAATATACCTAAGCGGAGTTTAAACATGTTTAGGGTATTTTGTAATATAATATAAATGTTTAAGTGAGTTCGTAGAAACATGAAACAAGGACGATTTACAAGATTTAAGGATAAAATTGTAATTGGTCCAAAAGGGAAGCTAAAAGTCATAAATTAGAAGAGACTATATAGGCCAAAATAAAATAATAGTAATTTAGAAAGCCAAATAATAATGAGTTGAAGAGGCTAAGTGGCAATTAGAAAGCTAACCCAAAAATAGGTTTTTATTAGCCCAAGGCCTTAGCTAACATAGAGATTTAAAGACCAAATTGGTCTCATTGTGAGGAGAGAAAAATCATTGAAAAGAGAGAAGAAGAGGAAGAGGAAGAAGAAGAAGAAGAAGAGGAAGAGAGAAGATCCAAAAATTTATGGATGATTGGCACAGTATGGAACTTTAGTTTTGTATGAAACTGAATTCAAGCATGGATTTATGGAATTCTATGGCTTGGGGTTTAGTTAATAGCTTGTCTCCAAAAAGCTAGGGTTTTATTAGAATTCATTCTAACCTTGGATCTCTTGAAATTGGGGTTGGCAAAGCCCATATGGAACAAGGTAGGTATAGAATCCTCCTTTTGGGTTGGATACATGTTAAATGAAAGGAAATTGAGTTAGAGGTTTGGTCAGACTAACAAATCTTAGTACTTAATTGTGTATAGGTGGTAACCCATATTAGAATATTGGGAGAGATTAATGGAAAGTTTTGAAAGAAGACAAGAAGTGAAAGAGGAATTGAGTAGAAAAGTGATTATAAGATGAATTTGAAGTGATCTTGAAGTGATTATGAGGTATAGAGTTGATTAGAGGGTTGAAACATATGGAAAAATGTGAAAACGCCCACATTAAGGCATTCTCGGGTGTCTTCTACCGGTACAATTTGAAGTTGCACCGGTACAACTTTGATTCTGGTCGATTTTGGCCAAGTTCTACCGGTAGAATTAGTTCTACGGTACAACTGTTAGTTTTCTATTACGACCCGAGTTTTAGTATTTTGGCCATAGCTTGCTCATTTTCTTATTTTGATTTGAGTGATTCAAGTGGCCAATTAAATTGAACTTCGAGGATAACAAAACATATTTAATAAGTATCTCCAAATTCTGACTCTAGATGGCCCAAAAATTCCTCCAAGTAAGAATTTATGCTGCAAGCCATTTCCTCACGTCAGGTTGATCGTAGAGCTAGTCAGGAGTTGTTTCGGACGTAACCGAAGTTTAAGTGCTCGAATGAGGTGATTCAGTTGGAGACAGAACCCATAACACTTCACTTTAAAAGTACAAAGATATGGTACCAAATGAAGTTAAGACCCTGGAAAAGTGAGTATTTCAGCACATTCCTCGGGTAAAATCGGTAAACCGACTAGTTGGCATGAAAGTGCCATGGCAGAGTTTGGATGATCAGGTGGATTGATTCGATTCACGAGGTAAGTAGATTCTTAGCCTTAATAAGAATACATGAATAAGGTGTGATTACATACGCACTCATACACTTACGAGTATATGAAATATAGTATTATAGACACACATAAGTGGCTAAGAATGCCTTATTATAAGATAGTAAATTCTTGAACTCATATAATTATAAAAATACACGAGGACGATTATTGCTGGAAATAGCACTCCTGTTCACAGTTAGTACTTGATGCTCGATTTAGTGCTCAGGCACTCCGATACGAATTAGTACTTAGGGTACTCTGTTAGTGCTTGGCCTCCTGTTTTGATTAGTACTTCGGGTACTCCAGATTGTTATCTGGCACTCTGTTCGGATCAAAGTCTTTGACCTCCTGTAGATTAGTCTTCGACAACTCACATTGAAATACGGAATTCTACTTTGTGCTACGGCACTTCCGTATTGTATAGTACCTTTGGATACTTATTATACAGTGTCTTACACTTTTATTAGAGCAGTCAAAGGTATTCCATGAAATTATATGATAATAACTTTGAATGTGAATAAGAGGACATGAAGGTGTATCAGTTGAGTTGTAATACCTGAGGTATTTGAATATGGTAAGCTGCATGACTCCTCGGAGATGGATAAATATAAGTCCTGTAATACATTATAAGTCTAGTAGTACCTACGGGTACGTTCGTACAATAAACCTGTGTAGTACCTACGGGTACTTTTATATATGAATATTTTTATGTAAGTAATTGTATGACCATGAGGATGAAATACATTGTCAAGTTCACCTTAATGCCCAGTATAAGATCATGCAAGATAAGCATCTGCTCTGTGAACATGTATCAGATCTAAAATATATCAAAGTTAAAACATACGATTATAAGTTAAAGTAAGTCTGTATAAGTTCCGTAAATGATTGTATAAATTCTTATGTTATGTATAAGATTTAAATATGTATAGGATTACATGTCTACGTATGGAATCGAAATCTATGAGTGTGTAATATCGAGGAAATATAAAGTATAGGATTCGTAAGATAAGTATAAGTTCAGTAGACAGAGTATAAGTTCCATAATGCATTATAAGATCTGAGTACAAGTTCGAGATACAAGAATAGGATCGATGCTCTGAGAATAAGTATATAAATCTTTTGTAGTACCTACGAATTTTCTGTATTATGAATCGTTTGTAGTACCTACGGGTACTTTATTCCGACAAAATATTACATGTATTTTCTGACATATATTATCAAAGACAAGAATAAGCTCCGTAGCACAAGTATAAGTTACATCAAAGACTAGGATAATCTTAGTGATGCAATTATAATGTCTGATCTAATATGGGATTCTGTAGTACCTCGGGTGCCTCACGTATACGATTAGATTATATGGTACCTCACGGGTACTCTGTATCACGATCAATTTACGTAGTACCTACGGGTATCTCGTATAAGCTTAGGATAAGGATAAAGCTAGTATTGCACACCACAGAGGCCTCCCAGCAAAGTAATAGTATGGGTATCGTTAACCTAGGACTTGGGATGTTCAACACAAGTTGGTATAGGAAGCAGAACATTTGAATCAAAGTAGTACTTACGGATGCTCAGTATAAGATTAAGTGCAATCCGTTATACGTTAAAGTAATTCATGAGTACCCCCTCACGGGTACCTCAGGAGCAAGTGTAAACTTCGTAGGATAAGTATAAGTTCTGTAAACTCCTACGGGAGATATGAGATAGATCTAAATACCAATGTCATTGTTTAAGTACCTGCAGCCTTAAGCATAGGTTACGTAACTCCTACGGAGATCAAAAATAGAAATAAGCTTGAGATAAGTATACATACATGTATAAGCTCAGTACAGGATACGAGAAATCAGAATAGACTATTAGTCATTGCTTTATGATATGGAACTGGGGATAAAGAATAAATGCATATAAAGTGTATTCTGAGTAGGTATAAGATTGTTATAAATATAAGTTCAATCTAGTTTATAAGGAATGATTAAGTATAAATATGGATCCTATGGGGAGACATAAGCATTATGTTAAAAGTCACAAAGGTACAAGTAAGACGAGAATTATTTTGATGACACGAATAGGGCAGGCCAAATCAAGAAAATCGTAAAGTCATGTAAGAAATTAATTGGATGCCTTAGCTATATATCTAAGTTTGCTCGACCTTGATTGACCTATTATACTATTGGTTATATGAAGAATTCATGAAGACTTTGATATCTATTTACAATTATATGTTTGTCAGCGATTAGTTTAGAAGTATGTTATATGTATAAGTTATAAATCTTTGACCGGCGTGAAACTTAGCAGGGTTTTTAATCAGTGTGTGGTGCGGAAGACATCGATGAATATCAAAAGCATCTGTTGGACCCAGCACACTTGGGTTAAGCACGCCATGGGTTCCGGCGCTCACGGTTGCTGGTGTAAAAGTACGGTTTTGAATGTATAATTGGACTCCCGATATATATATGATGTTGCCGGATTCATTTATAAGATATGGGACACATTACTTTAGTGCAGTTGGTGGCTTTAAATGGAGTAAGAGTCTCGATCCACGAGTCTAGCATCCGAACTCGGTTCGGATCCGCGATAAATTGGGCCGGGGAATCGGGGCGTGACACCTCACCAGAACTCTAAAATTCCACCACTTTGCATGAAGGTCACATTTTGGTTTCTTGTCCTTTATTTTGTTTTTATTTTATTTTTGTTTGTTTTGTGTGTGTTATAGAGGTTGTGATATGTGGTTATTTTGTGTTTCGATTCCTTGTTGAGCGATTAATTGGCGTCGTGTTTTTGTTGTCTTTATTAGAATACAATTTAATAGAATCGTTCTTTGCGGAGATGATGGATGGGATCTACGAAAAACAACATCGCCAATATGGTGAGTGGGTTTGTTAATAACACAATTTGATAGTTTTTTTTGATTTTTTGTAATTCCAGAAATTATCATCAAATAACTCAATAGAGATATATCATATTCCATTAAAATGAATGTGGGAACTTCCATCCATAATTTGACTCTGCGAGTTGATGCTATATTTTTGTATAAATATGATTTTTCATCATGCCCTTCTCAAGTAGTTGCATTTCATTTTTGTATGCAACTAGAGCTTCAGTTTATTAATTTTGCATGATGCACTAATTAAAGTGACGATGCTCTTTTAAGTCATCTGTGGTCACTATCATCATACTTACTTGAGAATTTGAGAAAGTTGACTGGACAATTCAATTTTATAATGTTGATGAGCTTGAAAACTATGAAACTACTAAGCATTTCATTCCTACAGACGTGAATGGATCTACAGGAAGGTAATTGGTAATTGGTAATTGGTAATTGGAAAACTATCATATATTTTACCTTGTTCTTAAACTTTGGTTTTCTTGTATAAATCATGGAAGTTAGTCATATATTTTAAACAATTGTGCATCTTTAGGTATTGCAACCGGTGACTTCGGTTCATGAGGTGGAAAAATGAAGCTGACATATGGTCCTTCAACGGCGTGCTCCTGTATAGGATACTAAAAGATCACTCCTTCCCAGTAAGATAAAAACCTTGCCATAATATATAATTTCTTGGTTTAAATGGTCTTTGCTATTAGAGGTTGTGATATGTGGTGATTTTGTGATATATGAGAATATGGAGTTTAAGTAAACTGTATATTGCATTTTTTTTTTTTTTTGTTGTGTTTCTTTCCATGTATGGATTTCCATATGACCTCTGTGTTCTTTCTTTTTTGACTGACGACCAGGCAACCTGTTTGCATGATGAGAAAACCGTAGAAATGAAAGGAAAATATGCCTTTGATTGATGTCTGTGTTTTTATGTTGTTTTGGCTTTGAGAGGCTGGAAATCTTGGTTTATTCGGGCCAAGTAGCAACCCAGAAAGGCAGAGTCCTATAAAATTTTGTTCTTCTAATCAATATTTGCTCTTCTTGTAATGAAAACAACTGGTAGATTTAATTTCTAGGTAAAAAAAAAAAAGGCACTGGATTATAACTCTTCCTTCCTTCTATGTTAGGCTGTCAACAATGTGTGATCTCTTACAATGATCTCTCATCATTTTAGTTAGGATTTCTCAATCATGTTTATGATGCTGATAAACTTAATCTTTTTGTCTTTCTTGTCAATTTATGCAGTCCTTAGGAGACTAAGAACTTAACTGGAGAATATGTATGTTAAGTACATAATGCTCAAATTTAAGACATAAGAACTGCAGTTTTGATTGGATAAGGGGCAGTAGTTACAGGTGGTGTTTTCAAAACAATTTCCACAAATCAAAGCAAGTGGTTGAATGGATGATGCACAAAAACATAACATTCAGGGATGTAAGTTTTCAATAATTAGAAATTAGGGCTCCTTTTTGATTCTGTTTCTAGAAAGCCCATTCTTGATAATAGTTTTTGAAAACACAAAGAACACCATTTTGGTATATTTTGTATTTTTCAGAACAAAAAAACTGAGACAAAGGCGTGTTCTCACTTTATTTTTAACTGATAACCTTTGTTTTTAGAGCATCAAACAATTTTCAAAAACAATGTAAACAGGGCCTAAATTTTTAATGACTGTTCTGGAAAGGAAGAAGCTTAAAGTTACTGGATAGTGTAACTATAGCGAAGTCAGCAAGAAATTGAGAAGTTGTAGTCAAGTCTCTTGTGATGGAGGTCTATGTGTTCAACTTTTCAGATTAATATGGGGAATGAGTTGTGACATAAAGATCGGATGATCATCAAATAAGGAAAATTGTATTCTATGTTTGGCATTTTGTCATAGCTATGTTGATCACTGAAAATACATGTATTTTAAAATTAGTTGAGCATCTTTATGTAATAGAGAAAACAACTGAAATCAGTTCAAGAAACATATAAAAATAATTAATTCTTTTCTTAGCACCTACATTTTTCCCTCAATTTTCTGAAATAGAATGCTCTCTAGATTTCCAAATTGCCCTTTGCATGGATGGGGCATAAAGCTATTATTATCTAAAAGAAGTTCTAACTTGTAAATATTGTTCCAGCTACAGGCTACGTGAATCAACTGGAACAGTGTTACCAACTGTTGGACATGTAGATCCAGTGGCTGCTGCAGGAATGGCTTTCTGCCGAGCATGTGCGAGGAGTTTGGCCTTGACTTGTACTGTATCATGGTGAATAGATGCTGAAGACTGGAACCAGTGCTTAGAGTTTCCTGTTTAGTTACTTGGTTGAGAAATTGGATTATAGTTACAATTCTCTCTCAGTTGATGTAAATACATAATAGATGGGAAGTGATCATATGATCTGAGTATTTTCAGCTTCTCTTGTTTGAGTTTGACCATTTTCCCATTGATTGGGCACTTGTAAATACATAATCAATGTTTTCTCATTCACTTTTATTTATTAGAATAAATCCATTACACAGAAATGATTTTACGGCTTTTCCATCAGATTCTGAAGCATATATCAAAGCTATTTTGTGTTCAGTGTAAACTGGAACTAAGTCAAGTTACCTAGAACCCCTCTCTAATAAGAACAAAATAATTCTCAACCATTAGACAAGGATGGTCATTGTTCCCACAAGGATTATGATACTTTATTTTGATGTAATAGTTGTGTGCCTGACAGAAGAATCTGAAATATAAATGTTAGATGAAAGTAAGGGTTTTTGGTTATAAAAACAAGAGGAACATGTTTTTGTTTTGAAAAATCTAGAGTATAAAAATGACCAAAATTTGAAATTACAAAATTGCTTTTGTTATGTGATAAAAAGAAGCAAAGTTGTCAAAGGCAAATTTAGAGAGCGCTAAAATTGTGTTTTTTGTGTTTTTTAAAATTGTTATTGATAATAGTTTGAAAAATAGGAGGCCTAATTCTAATTTTCTTTTTTTTTTTTATTGCATGCATTGATAATTTTTTTTTTTTCATAAAAACCAGTTTTCGGAATTTATTTGAAAATTGAGTAGAAGACAAAAATTTGTTTAGATATTTGTTAAATATATATATATTTTATAGTTTAAATTTAAAAATTCAAGAACAAATATAGCGATGAGCTTAAAGTCATCTATTTTAGTCCATTTTCTGTTCTATTTTCATCTAGAAATGAATAATTAATATGAAATATGAAGAAACTCACCAAATTGTTATTAAATGAGAGAAGAAAGAAAGTAGAAAAATACAACAATAAGTGGAAAGAAAGAAGTGGAGTCAAATGGCGAGCAAAAATGAAAAGAATGGCTGATTCATTGATGCGGAGTTTTTGGGGTTATTGATTCAGTGAAGTCGTGACACCAAAAATTAAAGGAATTTGATGCAGGTAGCGGCCGGTAAGTACGGGACAGCATTTGAAAGTGTCGGGAGCTAAAGAAGGCGGCGTCAGCGACAACATTTTGAGTCGCGACAACAATTGATGTCGTGACAAGGATGAGAGGTCACGACAACAGAAACACCTTTTTAAGCTATGAGAGGTTTGGGTGATGGAAGCTCCCAGAGACTTAAGTCGATAATATGGCGTGAGATTGATGTCGCGAGTGTTGATGACTGTCCGCGACAAGAGGCTGAAGTCACGAAATCTAAAGACCAGTTGAAATCTGCAAATGATGTGACAAGATGTCGCGACAAGAGATTGATGTCGCGAGATCGGGGAATATCGAGATAAGCGAAGAAATGAAGCGCAATGTCCGCGACAAGAGCGAAGTCACGACATCAAAAGCCATCAAGTGAAGATTGCAAGCCGGAAGCTGATGTCGCGACATAAGATCGAAGTCGCGACGCAGGACTTTGCTTCGATTGAAGGTGAAGTTTCGCCGTGAGAATTCGCGACGAATGCTCGATGCCGTGACAATCGAGAACGACTAGATCAAAGCGGTGTATAAGCGATAACCAGCGACATCAATCTGATGTCAGCGACAGGAGCGACGATTGAAACTACAGTTTCTTAAGGCGATATCGTGACGGGAGATTGATGTCGCGACATCGAAGATCGATCAAAAACTTCTGATGACTTGAGCTGAGGTCACGACCAAGATATAGGCGTCAGCGACATCGGGGAAGTGAAAGTGAGACCAGCGAGGCGTGAAGATATCCGCGGCGAGATATAAGTCGTGACGTCATGGACGACCAAATCAAAGGTAACATGGAGTAAGTTAGGTGTCAGCGACGTGAGGTTGATATCAGCGACATCGCGACTAACTAGTGGAAGGGTGCGGGGGCTTGAGCCCATCCCGACAACATCGATGTCGCGACGCCGGGAATAAACCATTGAAGACTGCAAAGGACTAGAATGGATGTCGCGACAAGGCCATGATGTCGCGACATCGCAACGATCATTAAAGAACCACGAGGCATAAGATTGAGTATCGTGACAACATGAGCAAACCTTGATTCATAGGAAGCGAGAACTTTAAGTCAATGTCGCGACACTGAGTTCGATTATCGCGGCAAGAAATGATAATGAAGCCCCAGGTAATGGCAGGCACGGCTACTCCTAAAATCCACGGCCCAGTCTACATTGGGATTAGGGCGATTGGGAAGACCACATAAATGCAGCGGATATCCGGCTCATTCCGGCTTGGCTGGCCACAGACGAAAGTGCGGATTCTTTGAAAGCTCATTTTCTTTATTTTTTTCTTTTATTTTATTTTCTTTATTTTTCATTTCGTCATTTTAGAGCAGTTGTTTTATCGTATTTTCTTTTCTTTCCTTTTTCGCTTTGTTTTATTTGGATCCCGAATGTTATCGTTGGTACGAAGTGAATCACCCGAAATCAATTTCTTTTCAAATTACTGGGCATTATGGAATTTCGGACAAATTACGAGTCGATTGTTCCGATTTCCATTCTTGATCATTCCTCGATCGGAGGAATGATGTATTGTGTGATTCGGTAATTGAGGAATCCGGCTTCCATTAAGTGAACATGATAGTGAATTTATCACTCACCTTCAGATTGTTTCACGACTTGTTAATTCGATTGGCCGTTTATTTGCAGTTTGGGTTTATTGTCTTGGGATCGAATATCGGTTTTGTATACCCGTTAAGATTTGCGTCATTACGCTGATATCAAGGAGGTCCTCTGAGTGACACAGGGAAGACATTCCTGAGAGTAATGTACATTTCTTTGAAGGTATACTGACCTGTTATTAGGGATCTTATGGGCTTTGTAAGTTCATTTAGATAAATCCTCTTCTCGCTTGAAGTCAAGATCGAGTTGAACGAGTTATCTATATAAACAAACAAAGAGTTCACCTCAATTCGGATAGTGAGGCCAATCCCGTGTTAATTTGTGATCTAATCAAGGAAAGGTTGATCTATTCTAATTTGAGAAAAAGCAATCTGGAAGTTGTATATCTTGCTTGGCCAGATAACTTGGGAGCTAAGGTTCTGATCCATAAAATGGGTATAAGTATTGAAAAGAAAAATATCAGTTAAGGAAGTCCCTTTTTAAAAGTAGTTATTTTAATTCCTGTGATTAAGAGAATCGGGTCATAAATTAGATAATGAAATGTAATAGTGTGGAGAGATCGGTGCTACAGCGCGCAGACCAGTTTTGGGCTGGAATTAATCAAAAATTTTATCGGGGGAGTAACTACGATTGATAGTTCACTCTGTTTATTCTCTTGATGTGTCTCTTTTATGATAATTGTTCAATTATTTATTTATAAGACTTAGTTTACCTTCATTTTATTTTATTTCGAGTTTATTCTAATTTTCATTCTCTTGCGTTTAGTTGTTCCCGACTACATTTGAACCTACTATCCTTTGTGGTCCAAATAGTATGGAAATTGAGGTGGTCGATTAGTTGATTTAAAATTCTTGAGATCTACGTAGGATCGATGCTCTAGACTTAAATCCATTTGTACTTGTCGACTATGCACTTCACGGGAATATGGATCAAAACCAACTGAAAAATGATTTACTCTAAAGTTAGTGGTTTATATAATATAATCTTGCATGCATAACTAATGCATAAATGTACAACACGTTTTAGTCCCTAAGTTTTATGGCGCCGTTGCAGTGATCGAAAGAATTTAAGAAGTAAATCGATATTCGGATGAAGAAGAAATACTAATTTGGACGGTTTAAAAAAAAGAAAAGAACAAAATAAGTTTTCAATAGGTGGTTCAGTTTGGCCACTAACCTTTAACGAAACACATTGAATATTTATGATGATTTGACTAATCCTATTAATGGAAGTGTGTTTTGCTTTCAGAAAAACTTTGATGCATAGGAAACAGAAACCGTCGATTCCGGTGACACGAGAAATAGAAAGGGTAGCTCGAAGTTTGAGAAAGACCAAGAAGGCGACCAACCATGGAAGAAGAAAGGCGGGATCGGGTTGAAATACATACGGGGAAGGAGCTAGAGGCCTCCAGTCAACGTCGATGGAGGATTTACGGAGACCGATTATCACGAGGAAGAATACTGTGATCAGACGACTGCGATTGATGCTAATAATTTTAATTAGGCGGCACGAATTACAATAGTCAGTGACATCAGTTCTGGTCATCCACTGAAGATCAAGCGAGCACAATTCTCGGGATGGCTATCTTTATTAAATTTGAATGAGTGAGACGAGTATAAAGCGCACTATTCCCATTCTCCTTAAGAGATACAAGCGGCTACAGTATGAATGTTACCTTAGTAAGTTACATTGATGCCCAGGAGGATTAATTGAAGCTACTTAGGTAGATTCTTTCCCATTCGCCACGAAAGAAGGAGAGAAATCATTGTGTTCAGCGGGGGGAAGATGAAAGCCTGTATATGTAGCTTAGGAAAGATTCAAGCGAGTTCTTTGAAGGTGTCAATGCATGGGATAGATCAGAACTCAAATGAGACTGCATTGTATATCATGCCATGAATGATATATCAAAAGGATCAGTGATGCTTCATCTTGTGGAGCATTGAAAAGAAAAAATCTTTGAAGAAATGAAAGGCTGATTGAAAGTCGGCGAATGTAAACATAGAAACTCCTTACGAGGCTTTCAAGAGGAAACAGAGAAGGAATCATGGAGCTAAATGAATGTGACCATAAGAGGCCAGTGGATGCCATTATACCTGAAGGTTAGACAAGCAAGAAGAAAGACACACTGCTTTGCTCATGAAATAGGAGCAATCGAAGGGAGTTAATGGCGGGAAGTAGGAGAGATGGCTGAAGGATTCATGAGGCTGCGAGAGGTCAATTATGTGGGTGAGCCAAGGCTTATCATTTTAAACCCAATCCTAACCTTCCGGCCCCAGTATCACGGCTCGGGAACCAGCAGGAACTTCTCGTATGGTGGAGGGGCTTCTCAAGGCCAAAGCGGGAATGAGAACCCTCGTGGTGCTCGTGACCACTGGGTTCAGACACGAGACAGGAAATAGGCACGGAATGAATACGGGACGGAGGAGGGGCCCGGCTTTCGAGGAACGGATCTTTGCACGGTTTATGGGGACAATAAAAGCTGTTGAACCTCCATGAACAAAAATTTGGAGAATTGGAAGCAGCTGCTACCAATTCTCAAATTTGAACCTTCTGTTCACATCCACTGAAGAACGGAGACAAGTAGGCGGTGGCCTGGCTCTGCAAAGCCGGAGGAAGATGCCTTCCCAGTGATACAGGAAGAACCCAAAGGCGCATGGGCACATGCGGCTTAGGAGTGGGAAGGAGTTAGAAGAGAGGAAAGAAGATGACGGCAACGAGGAAGTAGCAATACAGGAAGGGGAGAGACAATGGAGAATGATAAAGGGACAGGAAAGGGGAAGGAGTAGAAAGGAAGAACATCCAAGGATCAAAGCACACGAGTCCATTTCACAAGGCTGCGAGAAATCAAAGATGGAGGAGCAGTTTGCAAGGTTCTTGAGAACTTTCCAGAAGCTAGAGATCAGTATGCCTTTTACTGAAGTGGTGACTCAGATGCCACTTTATCACGAATTCACGAAGGACATACGAGCAAGAAAGAAAAATAGTAGAAGAAGGAATAGTGAATCTCACCACTTGCGGTGCGAGTAATCAGGAAAGAACTACAGTAGATGAAAGACCCGAGCTAATTCCCTTGTATTGTTGGAGGGTTGGAATTCAGGAAGCTCTACGTGACTCGAATTTAGTATCAATCGATGCCTCTCTCTGTTGCGAAATTCAGTTTGGGGGGAGCTTACTCCCACAACTGTTACTCTACAAATGGCAGACAGATCGATGGTGAAACCAGAAGGGGTCATTGAAGATGTGTTGAGTCAGCATTGCAGGAAGTTTGTATTCCCATTAGACTTCATCGATACGGACATGAAGAAGATTCCACGAGTACCCTACTGTGGAAGACCATTCCTGCCTCACTGGTATACTGATTGACATGCGAAAGGAGTTCTTATGCGAGGGGTTGGAGAAGGAAATTTTGCTACATTTAACTTGATCAAAAAGTATGACAAATATAGATAGGGACAAGGAAGGTTGCAATGCAAATTTGATTTGTCGCCAGCTTTTGATATTATAAATGATTGTAACACTCCAGTTTTATCAATGAAAAGAGATGAATTCCCGGTATCTTTGAAGATGTCTATTAATTTCCATACAGTTTTCATTCTATAGAAGCTATGTTGAACGAAGCACAACAGAAAGATATTAGGGAAAATAGTGAAAAGGAAAATCATCAAGAGACCCGATACGAGAAGGGCTAGTTTTGAAAGAGTTGCCATGTCATTTTAAAGTATGCCTCTTAGAATTACGAAAAACCCAGAGTGATTATTTCGACGGACTCGGTGATGCGAGGAACAAAGATTCTTGAAAATATTAAGGAAGCATATGGAATCTTTAGCTTGGTCCATTGAGAGCTGAAGGTATTAGTCAACCGGTTGCATGCATAAGATTACGCTGGAAGAGACTTCAAAACCATCGTAGAACATGTGAGAGAAAGGCTGAATCCGGTGATGAAAGAAGTAGTCGGAAAGGAGTACTCAAATTGTTGAATCTTTAGTTTTTATCTCGCTATTTGAGATAGTCCTTAGGTAGGCCAGTCCATGTGGTTCCAAAGAAAGGAGGGTTTCTTGTGATCGAAGTGAAAAAATGAATTGATTCAAGCAAGAGCAGAGACGGGATGGAGGTATGTGATTCTGGGAAGTTGAATACGACGGCGAGAAAGATCATTTTTCTTTGCCTTTCATTGATCAAATGTTGGATAAGTTAGCGGGACACCCTCACTTTTTCATTTTACGGATGGAGTACTCGAGTGCAATCAGTTGCTATTGCACCAGAGGATCAAGAAGACCACGTTCACATGCCCTTATGGTACCTTTGCCTTTAGAAGGATGCCATTTGGGTTATGTAATGCTCCAGCTACATTCCAGAGGTGCATAATGTCTATATTCTCAGATTTGGTTGAAGAAGTGATGGAGATTTTCATGGATGATTTTCTTTGTGTGGATCCGGCTTTGATCAATGTTTAAACAATGCAGGAGCTTGATGCTTCAAAGATGCCAAGACAACGATTCTTGGGTGGGAGAAATGCCATTTTATGGTAACAGAAGGTATTGTTCTTGGGCATAAAATTTCCGCTACTGGACTAGAAGTTGACCAGTCCAAAGTATCCATTATCAAGACTCTTGCACCACCTATCACAGTAAAAGGAGTAAGAAGTTTCTTGGGGCATGCTGGATTTTACAGGAGATTCATCAAAGACTTTTCAAAAATAAGCGGACCAACTGTGCGGATTCTTGGAAAAGGATAAGGTTCAATTTGATGATTCTGCAAGGATGCTTTTGATGAAATCAAGATCAGATTGAGTCTGAGCACCTATAATGGCTGCACGAGGAATGGAATCGGGGGATTTGATAATGTGTGATGCAGTGATTTTGCTGGGAGAACGTATTTGGGGCAAAGGAGAAAGTGACCAGGTCATATACTCGCTGATAAGACCTTCAATGAAGCACAAAGAACTACTCAACGGCGAAAAGGAGATATAGCTATAGTATTTGCTTGTGAAAAATTTAAGTGATACATTTTGGGATCCCATGTGGTAATTCACGGATCATGCGGCGTCAAATACTTGATGTCGAAAAAGGAAGCCAAGCCAAGATTGATAAGATGGTGCTCTTTCATTTACGAAGTTTGATTTACCGGAAATAAAGGATAAAGGGATGTGACAATGTGATGCCGACCCGCAATAGGAAGTAGAAAGAGCAGTGATGAAGAAGACAATGTGCGATTAACGAAAACTTCCCGGATAGGCAATTGTTTAGGTTTCCTTCCAACTTCCATAGTATCTTTGATGTGCAGATTATACGGCTTGTGGAGTAATGCCTTCGAGAATTCAGCTACCAGTGAAGAGGCTTCAGGCGATGGCAGATATTATATTTGGGATGACCCACTATTGAGAAGTGCTGACATGATAATAAGAAGATGTGTGCGGGGAAGGTGAGGCAAGGCAACATTTTAAATGAATGCCATGCATCACCATATAAGGGGACACTTTTCAGGAGAAAGAACTGACTCACAAGATACTCAATCGGGGTTTTATTGGCCCACTATCTTCGGAGATTGTGCGGAGGATGGGTGAAATTGTGATCGATGCCAAAGGATTGGAAATATCGACGGGAATGAAATGCCCCTAAAAGGTATTATGGTGATACAAATTTTGATGTTTGGGAATAGATTTTTATGGGGACCCTTCACCATCCCATTTGGAAACATTTATATCTTGCTAGCAGTAGATTATGTTTCCAAATGGGTGGAAACGATTTCTTGTCAGAGGAATGATGCTAACACCGGTTGTAGAGTTTCTGCGAAAAAATATTTTGAAACGGATTTGGAACCCCGGAGCCATTATTAGTGATGGGGAACCCATTTTGAACAAAATATTTCAAAACTCATGGCTTGAATATGGGATCGAAACATACTAATGAGTTTAGCTTATCATCCCGAGACCAATGGACAGCGAAATTTCCAAGGGAGATCAAAGAATACTTGAAAAGGCGTGAGGCTCAGCGGGGAAGGTTAGTCTTCCAAACTTGATGATACACTTTGGGGCTAGGAATTTGCATACAAAACTCCCATTGGAATGTCCCCACTCTGAGTTGTTTTTTGGCAAACCATGTCATCTACCTCTTGAATTAGAATACAAGGCAATGTAGGGCCATCAAGAAGTTAAACTTAGTTTTTAAGAATTTTGCAAAGGAAGAGGAAGCTGCTCAGTATGCGGGTGGAAGAATCAAAAATGAAGCTTATGTGATACTCGAGAATATACAAAGATAAGACAAAGAAATGGCATGATCGAGAATCTTGAGAAAGAGTTGAGCAGAGCAGTTCTGTTGTTTAACTCTAGGCTTTGAAATTATTTCGGGAAATTAAAATCCAAATGGAGGCGGGCCATACACGGTAGTATCAGAGTACTACATTTGGGCGTGTGCTGAAGGCGCTCTTGGTGAAGAATTCAAGGTCAATGGACAAGGTTAAAGCATTATCTCAACGAGGGAGGGAGGAAGTTAGAAGAACTCAAGCGGTTCAGCAGGAAAGAAATTACACTGTGACAAGTCCGACTAAGGACTCAAAGTGACGGTAATGGGAGGCAACCCAGGAGGATTTCAATGCTGATTTTAAATTTTGAATTATCTCTTTTCTTTTAGTTGCTGATGAATTAAGTCGAATTTGTTTTCCAGAAGGATAGATTTAAATTTTTTTATTATTAGAAATTGATTGTATTTTAACTAGAATCTTAAGTTATTCTGCGAGTGATCTTACTGAGTTCGAGAACATGAATAGCAGTGCAACTATAAAAATGATTCCAGCAACTTGCAGAGGAATTATAGCATGAGAAAAGGGAGTAACCTTCTCTTTATGGCAAATCCTGTGAATTATAGTTGAACTAATTGTTAAATCGTTGCACAGAAATATACTGGATAGATGTTTCAAATGTATTTCAGAAACTAATATGAAATTCAAAGTTTTTAGATTCATTGAATTAAAGGCTTAAGTCTAGCGAAGAGTTATGCAACATTAGCTAATCTCCATACATAACATTGATGTAAGTGACCAGTTTGTAAACGAGTTAGTGGGTAGTAAGGAAAGGAGATTCCATGTCGCGACACCAGTGTGATGTCGCGTGAGTGAATAAGTTTCGGTGAAAGATTTACGCCCATCGATAATTCTGAACCCGGACATGTCGCGACATCCACAGGTATGTCGACATAAAAATCAGGCACATGCCAACTACTCATTCCAAAAAGCCCTAAATTTGTGATCTCAAATGGAAGGAGGCGGGGTGAAGTCGCGACAAGTCATAAATGAAAATCAATCAGAAATAAAATAGAAGAGATTAAAATGGAATTATTTGTGCACTATTTTGCATTTGATTGTTCAATGTTGTGTTGCTTTGTAGTTGAATGATTAGGAAATCAAAAGTAGGAAATAAGTTCGAATAAAAATACTGAGAAGGACATTATCTTAAATTGAATAGACGGTTAGAGTAAAAATAGTGAAATGAGGAAAGGTACGAATAAGGACAAATGCATCTAGTTTAATGGAAAAACAAGGTAAAAAAAAAAAAATTACTTATATTTGTGATAAGTCAGTTAGAGGAAGAATATCTAGCGGATGGAACAAACATATTTTTGAGTTTGTAGTATGAGCAATTAAATCAAGGAACCTATATTTGAATATCAATTAATAACTTCCTCATAAATAAAAGTAGATTCGAATCTCCTTATAGTTAGTCACGGTGATAAATCGATTCTAGAATTTATTAGATTATTGATTGAAGTGAAATCCTAGGTGATTTAATTTGACAAGGGTGATCTGAGGCATTCTTGGGTGTTGAGCCATGCTAGCCATCCCTATTCATATCTTTGAGGCATATACGGTAGTTCGAAATTGAGCAGCAAACTATTTTCAAAAATAGACCAATAGAAACCCAAACTCATCTTAAAGGGCATCAATCCTTGTTCAAAGCCCTCGATTACCCAGGAATTCAAAGAGGAAGAAAGAAATGAAGTTTGGGAGTTTATATTTTGGGGAACTCAAAAGGGAATGAAAAAGAAAAAGACGAGGAAGCGAAAATCACGGCCAGAAGAAGGCTTCTAAAGGGATAGGATTTTATCTTGTATTTCTTCTCTTGAACAATTAAGTTCTTAGGTGTTTCAACACCTAGTACCCTAATGCATCGGTATGGGAGTTACTAACCCAAAGTTCGCTAAAGTGTTAGAAGCCTAAAAGTTAAAACATTGCACTATCCTTAGTGGTAGCAAACTAAGGAAATTCCTCGGTGAAATTACTTATAAGAGTAAAATAGGGG
The DNA here is from genome assembly GCA_016808115.1 of Tetrastigma voinierianum. NCBI lineage: Eukaryota > Viridiplantae > Streptophyta > Magnoliopsida > Vitales > Vitaceae > Tetrastigma > Tetrastigma voinierianum. The sequence goes on from JAEQBH010003576.1 coordinate 88,475, forward strand.
AATACGGTTAAAAGCGAAGAAATCAAAGAGATATCCCCAAACATGAAGTTTAAAAGTTTACTAGAAGAAACTATATAAGAAGAAGTGGTAGAAGAAAGAATGTTCGAAGTGATCTTAACCTGAAATTCCTTCCATCCTACCCATTAACCAAGCCTCTGGCCATAAACCCAAAGACACAGTTGATCTGGAAGAATTTGAATTCACTACATTAGTGGAGATCAATAAGAAAAACAAGCCTATAGAATTTGGAAGAAAACAATCAAAATTGTAGAAGAACTTTAGGGAGTTAAATGACTAAACCATAAATTGAGAAAAGGAATTTAATTCATTATTCAATAGGATCCAATGAGTATATTGTTTGTAAAACAATTTCAACATGATAGTTTGCATAACATAAAGAGTAGAGACCAACCTTGAACTGGACTTGAAGCTAAATGTACAGAAAATTTTGCATACCTTACGCTATAATTAAATTAGATAGAAGCTGAGAACAAATCACGAGGAAAAATGTCCTTAAAAATTATTTTGTTTGAGGACAAACAATTCTTTCTTTTTCTTTGCTTGAGGACAAGCAAAACTTTAAGTTTAGGGGAGTTTGATGAGCTTAAAAGTCATCTATTTTTAGTCCATTTTTCTGTTCTATTTTCATCCTAGAAATGAATAATTAATATCACGAAATATGAAGAAACTCACCCCAGGTGTTATTAAGCGGGAAGAGAGAAGAAAGTGAAAATCTGACCCAATAAGTGGAAGAAAGTGCGGAGTCAAATGGCGGGAGCAAAAATGAAAAGAGTGGCTGATTCATTTGATGAGTTTGGGGTTGACACGGTCAATTACGAGGAATTAAGTGACACCAAAAGATTAAAGGAATTTGATGCGGTACTTGACAGTGAGTCACGGGGCGGTGAAGGGTAATCGGGAGCTAAAGAAGGCAGCGTCGCGGCGACGTGCAGTCAGCGACAACAATTGGTGCCGTGACAAGGATGAGAGGTTCGCGACAACGAAACACCTTTTTAAGCTGCCAAGAGTTTGGACTGATGAAGCTACCGGAACTTAAGCTGATGTCGCGACGTGAGATTGATAATAGCGACGCATTGATGATGTATCGCAGCAAGAGGTGATCACGAAATCTAAAGACCCGGTTGAAATGCCGAATGATGCGACAAGATGCGACAAGAGATTGATATCGTGACGCCGGAACCATCAGATGAAAGCGAAGGGAAATGAGAACGCTATCACGACAAAATGGCGATGCTCGTGACTTATATCTTATCGTGGCGAGTTCATTTCAGCCCGACTGCGTCGATGGTTTCGATGTCCGCGACGCCGATCTTGTAGCGACATCTTGTCACATCATTTGCGATTTCAGCCCGGTCTTTACAGATTTACGTGACTTGGCTATCTTATCATTGACATCATCAATGTCGACATCAATCACGTCGCGACATCGACTTAAGGATTCGATAGCTTCGCCAGTCGAACTCTCGCGAAAGCAAAAGGTGTTGCATTGCCGCCAGCCTCTCTCATCCTTATCCGCGACATCCAATTGTTATCGCGACCTCGGGAGAATCTTTATCGCACGGCGTAGGACCTCACTAGCTCCGATTACCCTTAATTCTTTATCACTGTACTTCTTTGTACGCTACGCATCAAATTCCTTTAATTCTTTTGGTGTCACGACCTCGGAATTTGGCCCATGTCAACCCCAATGCATCAATGAATCGACCCGAGTTCTTTTCATTTTTTACTCTATCATTTAATTGCACTTTCTTCCACTTATTCTTTGTATTTTCTACTCTTTCTCTTCTGCTAACTAACAATTTGGTAGGTTCTTCATATTTACGTATATTAATTATTCATTTCTAGATGAAAATAGAGCAGAAAAATGGGTAAAATAGATGACTTTTAAGCTCATCAAGCTACAAACTTAAAGTTTTGCTTGTCCTCAAGCAAGAAAAAGAAAGAATTGTTTGTCCTCATTAAAATAATTTTAAGGACATTTTTACGCGATTTTGTTGCAGTTTCATTCGATTTAATTGCAATCTGAAAATTATCTGAAATTTAATACATTTAGCTTGAGTCAGTTCAAGGTTGGTCTCTACTCTTTATATTATACAAGCTATCATGTTGAAATTGTTTTACAAACAATATACTCATTGAATCTATTGAATAATGAATTAAATTCCTTTCTCAATTTATGGGTTGAGTCATTTAACCTAAAAGTTCTTCACAATTTTGATTGTTTCCTTTCTTCCAAATTCTATGAAACATTTTCCATATTGATCCTCCACTAATGTAATTGGTCGACCTTCCCGAGATCAGTAAGGTCACAGGCTTATATTGTGAGGCTTGGTTAATGGAGTAGGAAGGAGCACCCAGGTAAGATCACTTACAGACATTTCTCTTTTCTTCTACCACTTCTTTCTTATAGTTTCTCTAGTAAACTCCTAAACTTCATGTTGGGGATATCTCTTTGATTTCTTCGTTTCCAGTTGTATTCCCCCTATTTTGCTCTTATAATTTCAACGAGAATTTCCTTAGTTTGCTACCACTAGGGATAGTGCAATGTTTAACTTTTAGGCTTTCTAACACTCTTGCGAACTTTGGGTTAGTAACTCCCATACCCGAGATGGCATTTAGGGTACTAGGTGTTGAAACACCCCTAAGAACTTAATTGTTCAAGAGAGTTAGGCCACAAGATAAAACTTATCCTAGAAGCCTTAACTACGCTGCATTTTTCTGCTCTTGCCTTTTTCTTTTCATTCCCTTTTAGGTTCCTCAAAATATAAACTCCCAAAACCATTTCTTTCTTCCTCTTTGAATTCTGGGTAATCGTAGGTTCTTTCTTGAAGGATTGATGTCATAAGATGAGTTGGGGTTTCCATTGGTCTATTTTGAAAAATAGAAGCATTGTGCTCGATTACGGAACCTCATGCCTTATGCCTCGGCATATGAATAGGGATGGCTAGCATGGCTCAAACTATCAAGATGGCACCATCATCTCTTGTCAATTTGAACCACCTAGGATTTCACTTCAATCAATAATCTAACAAATTCTAGAATCTGGATTTATCAGGTGTGACTAACTATAAGAGTATCTTGACCCATTTTTTATTTATGAGTAGTTAAGTTAATTGATATTCAACGAGTTCCCTTGATTTCTTGTTCATACCACAAACTCAAAAATATATTTGTTCCATCACATTTGTATTACCTTCCTCTAATCTGGACTTATCGATTAAATATAAGTAATTTTTTTACCTTGTTTTCCATTAAACTAGATGCATTTGTCCTTATTGCAATTTTCCCTCATTTCGACTTACTCCCTACTCTACTTCACTTCATTCAATTAAGATAATGTCCTCGTGATTTTTATTAAGGACTATTTCCTACTTTGATTTTCCTAATCATTTATTCAACACAAAGCAACACAACATTGAACAATCAAATGCAAAATAGTACCAACAATTCCATTTAACTTTCTCATTTATTTCTGATTGATTTTTCAGACTATGACAGCCATGACTTCAATTCAGCCTCCTTTCATTTGAGATCATTAAATTTAGAGGCTTTTTAGATGAGTAGTTGGCATGTGCATTTATGTCGCGACATACCCGGAATGTATGACATGTCTGGAGTTCAGGAATTATTGGATGTAATGAAATTCCTTCTCAGAATTTAGAGCTTAATTCAGCGTGTGACATCACAGTGGTGTCGCGACATGAATCTCCTTTCCTTACTACCCACTAAATTTGTTCTTTCTAAGTAGTCACGACATCAGTATGTATGGACATTGAAAATGTTCGACATAACTCATACGTTGCTGACCTAAGCCTTTAATTCAATGAATTCAAAAACTTTGAATTTTGTTATTGTTTCTAACACATTTAAACATCTATCCAGGTATATTTCAGGCAACGATTTAACAATTAGTTCAATCATAACTACAGGATTTGGTTAAAGAGAAGGTTACTCCCCTTTTTCTCATGTTGCGACTCCTCTGCAAGTTGCTGGAATCATTTTTATAGTTGCACTGCTATTCATGTCTTGAACCCTTGCAGAAGATCACTGCAATAATCCAGAAGATTCTAGTTAAAATACAATCAATTTCTAATAATAAAAAATTTAAATCATACGGAAAACAAATTAGAGCTTAATTCATCGGCAACTAAAAGAGAAAAGAGATAATTCAAAATTTAAAATCAGCATTGGCTTATCAATCGATGCTCCGCGACAACGAGGCGACCGATTTGAAGCTTCCACAGTTTCTTAAGGCGATGTAAGTGACGGAGATTGATGTCGCGACATCAGAAGATCCAGTCAAAAGCGCGGATGACTTGAGCTGAGGTCCGCGACAAGATATAGGCGCGTCGCGACATCGGGAGAGGTGAAGTGAGACCAGCCAAGGCACGTGAGAAGATGTCCACGACAAGATATAGAAATTGGCGACATCATGAATAACCAAAATCAAGGTAACATGGGGTAAGTTGGTGGCAAATAAAGTTGATGCCAGCGACATCGGCAACTGTAGTGGAAAGTGCGAGGAGACTTGGGCCCGTAACCACGAACAGCATCTGATGTCGAGCATCGAACTGAACCATTGAAATGCGAAGGACTAGAATGGATGCGACAAGGCCGCTTGATCGCGACATCACAACGATCAACTACTGAAACTTACAAGGGCATAAGATTGGTGGCCGACAGCATGAGCGAACGAGTTCATAGGAAGCGAGAACTTTTAAGTCAATGTCGCGACATGAGTTCGTCGTGTGACAAGAGAAATGGATGTGAGCTGGAGCGATAACTGGAGGCTGGCTACTCTAAAATCCCACGAGTCTACATTGGGATTAGGGCTGATTGAGGAACCCTATAAATACGCGATATCAACATTCAAGCGACTTGGCGACCCGCAGACGAGAGGTACGGATTCTTTGAAAGCTCATTTTCTTTATTTTTCTTTATTTATTTTTCTTTATTTTTCATTTTAGGTCATTTTAGAGCAGTTGTTTAACCTAATATTTTCTTTTCTTTCCTTTTTTCGCTTTGTTTGTTTGGATCACGAATATTGCTCCGTTGAGCTGAAGGCGATCTTTGAAATCAATTTCTTTTCAAATTACTACGGGCGTGTAGATTTAGTTGATTACGAAATTCGATTGTTCGATTTCCATTATGATCATTCCTACGATCGGAGGAATCTTGTATTAATGTGGTCGATAATTGAGAATCCGGCTTCGGCCAAGTGAACATGATGATCGAATTTATCTTTCACGTAGATTGTTCTGATGACTTATTAATTGAGTTAATGAATTTATTTACGGTTTGGGTTTTATTGTCTTGGGATCGAATATCGATTTGTATACATAGTTAAGATTTGCGTCATTGCTCACGATTTCAAGGGAGGTCTCACAGGTGACCGCAGGGAAGACATTCACGAGAGTAATGTACATTTCTTTGAAGTATACTAACACGCTAATGGGATCTTATGAGCTGTAAGTTCACTTAGATAAATCCTCTTCTCACTTGAAATCAGAGCTGAGTTGAAAAGAGTTATCTATTTAAACAAGCGAAAAGTTGCGCCGATTGGATAGTAGAGGTAATCCCGTGTTAGCTGTGATCTAATCAAGGAAAGGTTGATCTATTCTAATTTGAGGAAAGCTTAATCTGGAAGTTATATCCTTGCTTGACCGATAACTTGGGAGCTAAGGTTTGATCCACTAAAATAGGTATGAAGTATTGAAAAAGAAAAATATCAGTTAAAGAGTCCCTTTTTAAAAAGTAGTTTATCTAATTCCTGTATTCGAGAGAATCGGTCATAAATTAGATAATGAAATGTGGAGTGTGGAGATCATTTGCACTACTGCCTTAGACAGTTTTGGCTGGAATTAATCGAAATTTTATCGGGAGTAACTACGAGGAATTGATAGTTCACTCACAATTTATTCTTGATATGTCTCTTTTATGATAATTGTTCGAATTCATTTCATTATAGAACTTAGTTTTACCTTCATTTTATTTTATTTAGGTTTATTCTAATTTTCATTCTCTTGCGTTTAGTTGTTTTTTGGCTTCTGTGAACACTACTATCATTTGTGGTCCAAAATAGTATGAGTGAGGTAGTCAGGGTAGTTGATTTAAAATTCTTGAGATCTCTGTGGGATCGATATCTGGACTTAAATCCATTTTATTACTTGTCGACCTGTGCACTTGCAGAATATCAGATCAAAACCAACTTTGAAAAAAAAAAATGATTTACTCCTAAAGTTAGTGGTTTATATAACCTGTAGTATCTGTACATAACTAATGCATAAATGTGCAACACGTTTTGGTCCTAACAGTAACCGTTTCAAATATAAGAACAGATTTAGAGTTTATATTTGAGTATTGATTTTAAAAAGTGTTTAGTTTTTATAAAACCATTAAATATAACAAAAAGTTACAAGTATTTTTTGTATTACTTTTCAAAAACAATTCCAAAACTGCTCATAAATTTTAAAATTGTTTTGTAAGACACTAAAAGCACCATCTTAGGATAAACGAGTTTTGCATAGAACCCCAACTTTACACCATAGTACGGTGGTTTTTTTTTTTCTTCTTCTTTGAATATAATGTTTTATCTTGTTTTCTTGTTTTACAAAACAAAAAACATTTATTTTACCAATTTCCATTGATATTAAATAATTGTTATAACGACTTTCAAAGCAAGGCCCTAGGCTTTTGAGTATTTACGTTAATGCTTCTCTTTGTTTTTGTTTTATTTATTAATTATTTTACAATTATTTAACCTAATACTTTTTTGGTAGATTTAAATAAATAAAATTGATATTTCATCATGTCTACCTCACGTGGTATAAGCTTTAAAAGGCATGGAAATAGGGAGGAGGGGTCCATGATTCCCATCGCACGGTTTACTTTAGTATAACTGAAGTATTTATTTGTCAAAATAAATAAATAAAATTGATTTAATGTAGCCAATAAAAATATTAATACAGAAATTTAATTGTATATTTATTTTCCTTCATTTATTTTCCCTAATTTCTATTGTATTTCCTTTGAATTTCTATTAAATTTTCTCATAACCAAACATAGCCCTAAAGAAAATCAAATTTAAATAATATTACTTAAAATCTTACATATATAGATAAAATTACTTAGAAACTTACAAATAAAAATAAAATTACTCAAAAACTAATAAATTCTTAACTTATTTAATATTTATATTAATGAGTTAAAATAATAAATTTTGCTTCAAGTAGTAAGTAAACTAAAATGTGAGTCCCTCTTTTTTTTTTCTTTTCTCTACTTTCTCCATATTTTCTTTCTCTGGCATTTTCTTAGATTTTATAGGAACCAAATATAGTGTATATTAATTCACGATTAGAGGCAATTATTTCCAAAATATATATATATATAACCTTATATATATATATATATATATATATATATATATATATATATATATATATATATATATATAGAGGGGCAAATCAGAGCACAAACCACTTAAATACAGCATATGGAACACATTCGGGTGTGGGGCACCCCCCGAGCCTAATGCAGATCGCCCGTTTGGGCTCTTAGAAAGAGAACGGGTGTGGACGAGAGAGGATTCAGGTTGAAAGAAAGCGGGATTTTCCTTTGGCATATACTTATAATGGGCTTTGTAAATGGGGTGATCGCCCACGAGATACCCATGTCTAAAATCATAGAAAAAACCCACGAGGATACTAAATAAGGGAAATTTATTGGAATATTTATTTATTTAACAATCTTTAAAGGAGTGATCCGATACCTATGATTAGGACTTTGATGGAAAATATGACTAGTAGATGATATTTGGCGAAAACTAGATGATGATTCATTCAGACACGGTATAGTTTCATATTAGTCTGAGGGTATTTATTTGGCCCAGGCCCAGGAAATTTTGAAGGAATTTGACTTGTTCCCAGCCGAGTCTTTGTAATATTGTTGTTGTTGGGTCATTGGAATCCTAACTAAAGGGTCTAGATATTAAACGTTGATTCTAATTGCAATTCAAGAGTTAGTATCATTTGTTGTTGGGTCGTATTATTCTTAAAAACAGTACTAATTTTTTTTTAAAAAAGCAAAATTCGGATTTGTGTTTAAAAATATACCAAAAGCGGGTTGCATTGTTTTATACATATAAGGATGCTTCATGTCCTCACTTTAATCTAGTTTCTCTAATGATTGGGGAGGGGAGGCATTACCATGCGGATTAATCCTACCTATCAACAAAAAAACTGTTGTTACGAGATGAAGCATTACACTTAATGCATTACCTTTAAAACATCAACCATAACCTAAACCCTATGATCTTTTGAAATACCCTAAAACCTTAATCGGTAACCTTTGAAAAATCAAGATGCACATATATAAGTAAAAATCATATATAAAACCGTCTCATGTAATAATGGAATTCACATGAAAGGAGCGTGTAGTTCTCTTGGTAGGCTTCAGAATAAACGGCTGTAGGGCAACGGAGGTCCTTGTGGTGTGTAGAGGCGGATCCGAGGGGCGAGATGGAACCGGGGAGATGATGGAGGCCGAGGCAAGTGGTGGATGGAGTGGTCGATGCACACGTCGGTCGAAGTCGCCTACCGGAAATCTACGCTCAGTCAAAGATTACAGTATGGTGTCATCGATGGGGATGGATGGTGATATGTCAGTAATGTGGGGGTATGGAAGGTGATGGGTCAATGTGTGGGGGTACGGAATGTGGTGTGGAAGGTGACGGGTCAATGTGTGGGGGTACGGAATGTGGTGTGGAAGGTGAGGGGTAAGTATGAGGAGGGTGTAAGTAGCAGTCGAGCTAACGTCGAGGAATTATTGCATGTACCTCATCAGCCCATCTACACCATGACACGCCCACCATCTCCAGCACGACCTCGGCGCTCAACTCCCCCTCTGCCTCTCCCTCTCCCTCTGCCTCTAATGGGCTGCATCCATGACGGAGTCGATGACACTGGAGGTCTACTCGATGGTGCATGTGATGTGGATGCCTCCTGAGCGTACCCCGCGATGCGATGTCCTTCTCCGATCTGCTGTAACGCCGATCGGGCAATATGGTATATGTCGCACATAGCACCAGCGGTAGCAAAACGAGACCGATCGACTATGTCAACCATGGCGGCGATCTGCGTGAACAAAAGAAATAATTATAACTACATACTCTATTGATTAAAATTAGGTAAAATATTTTAGAAACCGTGATTGACTTACCATAACATTCATACTCTGTTATAGTATGAAACCTCATATCATCCCATACAGCTAGTGGTGTCATAAAGCGATGATTAATGTCACGACAATACCACTTTGCATGTATGTGGATCTGGTAGTCCATCATACCCACCATGGGTGAAGTAATGATCCTCGCCGATCGTGTATCCGTAGTACTATGTCTGCAGACATGATCGTCACTTTGTCATTCAGTGTAAAAGCCCCGCGTGCATCGACTATGTGTGATACTCGTAGAGCAAGCTCGAGGTATCTCTGATCACATTGGCGAGAAAGCGTAATCGCGCTCTGGGCGATGCCACTCAATAATCCTCGAAAACATATGAGGGAGTGACGCTTCGTGCGGCGGGATATCACAAATCGACTAAGCAAATGTATCGGGAAGTTGGTCAACCAACTCTCCGACGTACGGCTGCCATAAGACCTACACATTAACCATTGACGGCAAATACTTTAATGTCAACATGATTTAAATCACTATATGAACCATATACTTGTGTAACATATAATTACTACCATATACTTTTACATATAATTACCTGATCGGAAGTCTGTGCGTCTAGCTGATCCCGGTATAGGAGGAGGACACCGGATGGGTTAAACTTTTTAATATTCAAGTTACTCTCCACCTACACCCCAGCGGAGAGAATTTGGCTCGCTCTACCTCGACTGTGCATTGGGCTACAGAGCATGTGCTCAACTGGTAATCCTCGTCCACTTTTCAAACTCGGCCTTCTCAGCAGTAAATAATCCATGCAGGCATCTGTGATGGTGGTCTTGAATATCGTAGATACGTCAATCGGGTTGGCCAGCGTGAAGCCTCTCCAGACCATAGCTGGATATAAAATAAACGGAAAATAGCGATGATCAATTGTAATTTGAAAGTGTATGTAAATTACAAAAAAATATATACATGCTGTATCGGTGTGTCTGACCACTAATACCGCATCTACGGTCCAGTGGCACGACATGCTCTCCAGTATCAATATTGTACTTAGTACTACCACCCGACTATAAGTCGATGCTCCGGTACGTCAAATCCGGAGTAAGTGGGAGATACTTCAAGTGAACGGTTTCTTCTTGTCAGGAAACAAGAAGGATCCATCGGCTAAATATGAACCCGTGCCGCCGTCGAACTTCTCATCGGCTATCGGGTCACGGGGTGATAGCTGCGGCTTCTGCTGCTGGATGAGATAGTCAATCCTCACGAGGCATGGTGGGTGGGGTGACTCGAGAAGCGACTCAACACGCATAACTCGACTGAGCATACGTATCGCAGCGGCGGTAGGTCAGTCGATATATGAGGCACGAGAGGATAAACGGCGTCACTGTGCGTGATCGTCATCTCTCCGACTAGGACATGGAATGTGTGTGTCTCGGGCTGCCATCTCTCGATGAGACAAGTAATAAGCGGCCAATCTATGATGATGTGGCCTAAGCGGTATATACCGTAGAATCCTGCGCGGATCACGTATGGACGAATACGTGGATCCATCCGCCACGAGTGAGGGAGAGCTCATCCTACTTGACGAGGTCGGAGAACTTCTTGTAACTATAATTAACGAAATAACCATGTTTATAATTGGAATATATTTAGATTAGAGTAAAGCGGAATGTTATTTCATGACAATAAATAAAACTTTGCCAGTGTCAACAAAGTGGACGTATGTGCATCTTGCAATAGCAAGGCGGATGGATCAATGGATCAACGTCTAGCCTTAGCCCTGCGAACGCCATATATATATCTTTGGATGTGTAAAATACAATAATATATTAGAAAATGTATCCACGATAATTAAAAACCTTTAAGGTTAGAAACTTTTATTTTAGAAACTTTATTTTTTTTGATATAATGTCATGATCTTGACTATAGGATTTAACACACACACATATCTAATATACGAGCATAATAAGATCAAAATATATAAATTCCCTTTTACATCGGCATGTAATGTAGCTTTTTTTAATTAATAAAGCCTTTGAATTATTTTCATCCGGTGCCTATTAATAATGTTAGTATAACAATTCTTTTATAAAGAAGTGCCATTGAACAATTGTTTTAAGTAAGATAATAAAAAAGGAAAATTCTTATATTAAATTAATTTGAACTGATGTAGAATACATTTTATGTCGGATATTTTAAGACACTAAGTCTTGCAGGGTGAAAAGACTTGAATTAATGTGATCCCCACAATGCTAAGTATACTAAGTACTAAGTACACTATTATATAACTACCCTCAACCCCATGCATGAATCATGATGGCAAATTAGTCTTGGCATTTGACAATTTTGATCACGAGGCCCGAGTATCAAGGCGATACCTTTTAAATAAACACTACCCATATTCTTTGACTCCAGAGACACTAAGTAAGTTGGATGATAGATTTAATTGCAGTGGCAGATATTAAAACACGACTCTCAATTAAGTCTGATTGCTGGTGATTGCTAACCCGATAATTGCTAGTGAAATTAAAACCACCAGTGAGACTGGCCACGCCTAAGCAAGCGGTTTAGGGGGTCAAACTTGCTACATGAAAGAACTAGGTTCGATTATAATGCTAAGTGAATAGATGTTTATGAAATACAATCTCTGATGAAATTAAAAATTTATGTTTGATCTTGTTTTTTGAAAACGTGTAAAATATTGAATTCGAGAGAATGTAATAGTTTTAAAGCTACAAAATAATGTTTTTGTGTTTCAAAAATTATTTTGGAGAGCAGTTTTCAAAACTAGGAATGACATGGCCACTGAATTACCAGTCATAAAGGGCTTGAAAATTGTCCAAATAAAAAAGGGAAAAAAAATGAGGCGGAGGAATTGATATGATGGAGAGAGATTGATGGGAGAGTGAAAGCAACATGTTCATGGAGATGGGCGGTGGTGGAGGGCCCAAATATTAGATCTTGGTATTTGTCCACATCTCGAGAGAAGTTTTAAATTTGGGGATACTAAACTATATAAGTAGCTATGTCTTAGTTTGGAATGAGAAGGCAATTTAGGTTATTATGGGGGAATATTTATATATATGGGCTCCTCTCTCCTCTCTCTCTCCTATTAATCCATAAAGGTGTAAGATATGGAGCAGTTGTAGTAAGCTAATGGGTCTTTCCCTCTTATACATAATGGTAATTGGCTTTCCCTACACCACCAACTTTGGGCCTGCTTTCTATTTGATCGATTGGATTACCGAGACATCTCCTCGATTTGGGCCCCACCATAATATTAATTTCTAAACTACCAAAATTTGGATCTAAACACCAAACCCTAACTAAAAGAAAAAAATTATGTAAATTAATTAGGAAGGCTTACAGCTAAGACCCTTTATTTCAAAGCATAGGCCACCCATTAACATCCCGTTTCATGTGCCCGACCAATGTGCATTGTCTTGTGACAAACATACAACATATATTTTTAAGTAGAACCCCATTAATTAATTAACTATATATATATATAGAGAGAGTGGTAATTATTTAATTAATGGGTTCACACAAAATGATTCAGTTGATTAGCCCCTTAAGTTTCAACCGGTCCTAGCTAGGTTTTGTCCCTAGTGAGAGCCGTAGTACTCTTTGTTTTCTTAAACAACTCAATTTATTTTATTTTTTTGATAACCTTGGATGTCCTGAAATATTTCATCAATTATATTTTTTAATAAGGAGCTATCCGGCCAGACAAAGTGATTATTTGTCCCAACTTTAAAGCTAAGAAAGCGCAAGTAAGGCCCACTTCTACCTTGCAATGTTCAATCTGAGACAAAACCCCACAGTTTTTCTCCCATGTTAAAGGGTGTGATAAAAGCTAATCTGATTTTTACCTTTTTGGAGCTTAATAATAAAACATTTGTAATTCACTGTCCAGAACATTAAGGGCCTATAAGGTTACAGTGTTTTAAACTTGTTATGTTCTAAAATAACAATGAGAACACAAAAAACACTAAATTCAAATCACAAGAACAGTTTTCAAAAAAACACCAAAATGATGTTTTCCATTTTCTCAAAAGCGTTCTCGAACGATTTTATTAGTACGAAAACGGGCCAAAGCCACGAAGGAATTCTTGATGGATTACAGTTGATTTTGCTGTAGTCACAATCACCCAACCTAATAAGTCCGAGGAGCTGATTCTTGAGCAACAAAATATGGACCCTAAAAAGCTTTGCATCAACAAAAATGACATTTTTCATTGCAATCCAACTTCTTGCATCTTACCGAAACAAAAAGAAGAAGTGGGGCCTTGACCCAGTTCAATAAACAAGCAAACAACCAAACTACTGGTTAGCCAACAAATTCGTTAAGCAAGAGACCATTTACAAGAAGGAGCGGCGGCATTACACAGTCGGGGGTCGAGAAGGAGGAGGAGGAGCTCGGCGGGAAGGGTGGCCGAATGAGGAGAAGAAGAAAGGCGAGGAGAAGAAGAGAAGAAGTGAGGAAAATAAAGCCTAGCCGAACAATTTAATCAAACCAATTGCGCCCGTTGTGACTTGAGGCATTTGAAATAATTAAAATGTCGTTGTGAATGGCGGCGTTTACGCCCATGATCTTTGCAGTTTCGCTAACGTTGATCTGAATAATCAAAATCTTGCATTCCAGCGGCGACGTTATCGTTCAAGATACGCGCTCGATTGCGAAACGCACCAAATCAAGATGTTACATTGCATTAAATCACGGGAAATTTGCGGACGACGACGTTATTTTCATTTTGATGTAAGGTGTTTGTGCAGACTCAGAAAGATTATTTTCGAGTTCTATCTTGTCGGTAAACATCTTGTCACCTTTTTGGTAATTAAAGTGAAACGAACGTCCTCGTTCTATCTTATCGGCCCAAAGTCCTAAGAAGCCTTTGTATCACAATCACATCGACATATATATATATATATATATATATATATATATTCAATGACAATTTAAAAAATAACATTTGTATAAAAAAAATGGCAATTTAATTACATATAATCGACTAAATTAAATAAAATACATATAAAAAATATGATAAATTCAAACATATGTATTATAAACATTTTATCAAAATTAACCAAATTACATTCAGAATTACAACAAATTAAACATCTAGAAATACAACTAAGTCACCACATATGCATTACAACAATTTTCATCAAATGGCTCTCTGAATTGTCTCAAGATGACGACTAATACTACAACAATTAATCATTCATACATAAAACAAAATAATATAAATATATACACAACGTAATACAAATAACAATATATATAAATATAAATAAACATCAATGCGTCCCACATAATGGATGCTTTGTCTTTCTCTTAGGATGCTTAGAATACACAGCTAGATAATTTGTAGAGGCATGTGTATTCTCAAATGGATCTAATGAAGCTGAAGGAGTTGAGGGAGCTGATGGCGGAACGACTCGGCTTGAACGTGGAGCGCGAGGTCGCCTAGGTGGGCATGTACCTAAGTCTGGAACAAGGTCAATCATGGTCTCATCAATGAGAGGCAATGATGTAGGTGATGTCGTAGATGGTAATGTGGCCTCTAAGGTCGGAGATGTAGGTGATAATAGTGGGATGGAATGTGGAGGGGAAGTCTCTGGGGGTGGTGTGGGATACACGAATGGTATGAAAGTATGGGAGGGTGGTGTGGAAAACTTGTGTGGTATGGAAGTCTCGTGGGGTGGCGTGGAATACTCAGGTGGCATGGAAGTCTCATAAGTGGAAAAACCAGCAGCACGACCACTCAGTCGACGACCACCTCGCTCACTAACTCGACCAGGCCGACCACGACCTCGCCTACCACCTCTCCCTCTCCCTCAAACTCAGATCGGCCGTATCCTAACTGTAGTGGATGACGTAGGAGATTTAATGGATGGTCCATGTGACGTAGATGCCTCCTCATCTTGTGCAATGATGCGCTCTCTCCATTCAAGTGTAAAACTGATATAGCAATATGATGAATGTAAATCTGACAAGCAGGAAGCCCATGAGATATAGTAGCGATCTCTACCATCCTAGATATCTAAAAAAACAAAGCAAACAAAAGTAAATGTCTGCTCTATGCATTAAATATTGGAAATAATTTAGAATTTAAGATTGCTTACAACAAAGTGGGATAGTGGTGATGTTATGGTACCTCATTTGATCCCTATGGAGTGGTGGTGTGATCAAACGTTGTGTAATAAGTCAATACCACTCCATATATGGATCATGGAAGTCCATAATACCAGCCATAAGAGGTGATGTGACGATCCTCTCTACACGTGTAGCCCATAAGGCGACATATGGTGTATGATATGTCTCCCAATCGTACTTGTGGCGTCCTTGTCTATCAACCAAATGTAACTCTTACTCTAACGAGCAAGACAGAGGTATCCCTTGATGAAGGCCGAAATGACGTAAGACTAGCTCTGGATGATGCCACTCTATAATCTCAAAGCCGATAAGTGGTGACATCGTCCGCTAAATCTCTTGATCAGCAAGACATATCGGAGTAGATGGGCAAGCGGGATTCTCTATAATGTATAGCTCCCATAACACCTCTGATTTACTCTGATATTGTCGATGTGACTAAAATTATGGTTATTGTGAATATGACGATAAATAATATATATTAATATACAATTACCTGATCATGAGTCTATTCATCCAACTGGTCTCGATATAAGGCGAGCACACAGAATGGGTTATTCACCCATGATAAAGGTACTCTCCAAAAAAACCCCAATGGATCAGCCGACTCAGCAATTGGTAATCCATCTTTGTATGCCCTCGATGCATCTCCATCAACTGCATCACCATCATCATGTAAGTGGTGAGGATTGGAGAATCTTCTTGAAATCATAAAATTAGGTCAACCCACGTGTAGTCTCTCCTAAGACTAGAGCTAGATAATAAAACCATTCAATATTAGCGACATCTTAGTGATTAATTTTTATATGTGTATGGTTATAAATATTAGCAACATACATGTAACAATGTAATAAAATCGAAAATCTCAGTAGCACCATCATAGCTCGCTCGGCATAACTCTCGTTATAAGTGTGCTAGAACTGTACTACCCCAACTATAAGTAGAGGTCTGTGTCAAATCTCGTAGTAATGGGAGGAAACAGAGGTGGACATGTAAACCCTTTTTGTCTGCAAATAGAAAGGATCCTAGCAATGATAGGATGAAACCACGTGCACTGCGCTCTAATGTCACCTCATCTGCGTCTATGGGTGGAGTCGATAACTGTTGAGATAACCAGCGAGTTGAGACAATAGATCCTCTAAGCCTTGTCGGCAGTGGGATCACACCTAGCAGCTTTTGAAATAGCGACGACCCATGAGCCACATGTCTTAGGTGGCGAGTGAGTCCTGTCTGAGCTCGGGATGATGGCGACATCTTGTAATGTGATGGTCATCTCCCCAATTGGTAAATGAAATGTGTGTCTTAGAACGCCATCTATCAACTAGACTCGTGATGAGAACTAGATTAAGTGTGACTTGTCGAATCTTGTTACCGAACCGTACTTGATCGAGATCACATACAAGAATACAAGGATCCATATGCTACTCTCGCATGAACTTCGATATCTGCTGTCGACATGTGAGAAATGGCGAAAGCTACAAAATTATCAATAAATTCACCTTGCATACGTTACCTGATAATCAAAAACAACATTTTATGATATGAAAAATGCATACCTGAGTAGTGTCCACTAAATGAGATCGATGTCTGTCTTGTAAAACCAAGACAGATCTATCTAACGGATCCGCATTATAAGACCCTTCTAATGCCATATATGTAACATATAACAATCAATAACGATTAAAAAATGAGCAAGTACTAGTATATAGATACAATGCAAATATTAAGGTAATGTAACAACAAAAAACATACATGCTTCAATCAATTTGATTCCTATTTTGACAAGATCGACATTTGTGACCAAGTTGTTTGCAGAACCCACATGTGATAGTAGTCTTTCCTTCTCTAATGCCCATTTCATTATTCAAACGAGTTGATTTAGGACGTCCACGTGATGTGCGTTTCATTGACTCAAAAGGCACAATGGTTGGACCATCATAAGGAGACCATTCATATTCATTGAAGATGGGATGGAACAAGGTTGCCCATGTATCATAGTACGATTGAGTAATGTAGTAGCCTTGAACAAATGATCGAAAATATACGGAACGAAACTGACATGTTGTTATAATATGACTACAAGGAAATCCATATATAAGTGTCTTACCACAAGTGCATTTATGGTCATGTAAGTTGAGGTTATGTGTTTGACCTCTCTTTGACTTGACATGAAATTGTCTTTGGTTGTTATCCTAAAGAACAATCTCAAATGATCCAGCTTTAACCACATGTGCCTTAAATATAGTATCAACATATGGAGTATATTGCTAATCTAATCCCAATCTATTACAACCTTGTTCCCTTATTGCAACAAAGTAGCTATTGAGCCTAAAAAAGGTTCAATTACGGGTAAGCTTCGAGCTCCTTTAAGAACACTATTGAAAACCTCAGACATGTTTGTAGTCATTATCTCATATCTTTAATCTCCATCATGTGAAAGTGCCCAATTCTCAAGGATGTTTTCCAACCATCGTTGTGCTTCTAAATTAATTCTCCTAATTGTGTCCATATGCTTATTGAATTTTCTAACTTCAGTTACTAAAGCTGCTCTACACACCAAATTCTTTAAGGTTTTATCTTTGAATCGATTCATAAAGTTGCTTGCAAGATGACACATGCAAATCTGACATGATATGCATATGGATTCAGTCCAACTAAGATGAACATCGATCATTCTTTGCCATAATGCTTGAATTAATACATCCTTTATAACACAAAAGTCCCATCCGTTGAGTTTACCTTGTTTCTAATACATGCCAAGAACCATCGACCCTCAATATTCTCTCATTCTATATGCAAATGCTAGTGGAAACTCTTTTGATTATTTCATCACAACCTGTAATCATTAATGTGCCTTTATTCTTCCCATACAAATGTGTACCTTCAATACTCAAGATGGGCGACAATGATTGAATCCTTCAATAGATGGATGAAGCAGCCTAGAAAGCAGCGTTGAAATACCTCGATGTTAGCACATATGGTATCAAATGTTTCCAAGTTACAACACATCAGGTTGCATGCTCGATGCCATGAAGAAACGTGACATTTCTGCATATGACTTATGGAAGTCCCCAAATAAGATTGTAAGTGCTTTATGTTTTCCAACCAATGCCTTATTGTATGATATTTCATATCCAAATTTCTCCATAATGGTTGCTTGGATAGCAGCTACAAACAAAGTGAATTGTGCCTTAATCATTACCTTGGCAATCGATCCCGACAACCAAGTTGGAGTCTAATTGTTGATGGTCAGATTCAAGCAAGCATTAATGATAAGTGGACCTTTATACTTATTGATTGTGAAGAAAGATGTATATTTCACAACCATAGCCACAAGAAACTTTAATAAGTACAACTTAACAACATCTTGCCGACGACTAAAAGTTGATATGACATAGCAACCTAACGAAGAGGGGTAGATTGGTTTTCTCAAAAAAGCTTTTGCACAACAACAAATCTTTAGTTTATTACAATAAAAATAAATTAAGAGATAATGATAGAAAACAAAACCCATACATAGTGGTTTTGACACTTCCTTGCCTAAGTCCCTTCTCCTCGACCTTCAAGCCGGTGAGGTTCCACTAGTGAAGAGTAGCTCCAACTTTGAGCTTCTTTACACTTAGTTATGGCTCAATGGGCACCTCTTCAAGCTATACACACTCAGTTCAAGCAATCCCGATCTTGATTATTTGTAGTTATGACTCAATTGGCTCTTCACAAATCCTTCAAGCTATACACACTTGAAGCTTTCTCACTTAAGCAAAATGAGACACTCTCTCAAGCTCTCAAGATATTTCAATTACAACTCAAGCTTTTGATCAACACAAATGTGCACTCTACAATATGCTCATGTAAATGAATGCACTCACAATCTTAGTTTGAGAATTGATTCACAAGAGAAATGATGGTTGATAGGATATACAATAAGTCTCATATCCAACAAGTGATCCCCCACACTCTATTTATAAAGTGGGAACTGAATTACTTAAGGCATCCATGCAGGTCAACCAGCCGTCGGTAGTTTGCGCCACTAGCTATTTATAGCCGTTGTACACAGAAATGTTACCGTTTTGTAGTCGTTGGAATTTGACCGTTGGACCAACCGATCGATTGTTCACCTGTTCGGTGGGCCGTTCCTATTACGGATTTTAGTTAGCCTCTTGCATCAAGCTGTTCGAGTCTCACCACTCTTCGGTTGACAACCTTAGGTGACCCGTTTCACCCGGTGAGCCTGTAGGTCAATCGACATTGTTCACAAGCCCGACTCTATTCACAAGACCGATTCTCTTTGTTCACATAGGCCTTTGTTCACTCTGACGATTGTGCTTTCTCGATCGGATTCTTGTTCATGCAGTCCATTGTTTCCAGGCCTTCCACAACCTCTTTCAAGGTTCAAATTCATGTTTTGTTTGATTTAGAACATTTCTAAACCTTAGAAAAACATTAAAGCTCATTTTAGCATTATTAAGTCTAAGGTTTAATGCTTTAACTCTAGTTTTCAAAATATATGCAATTTAGGATTTGGCAGATTTTGTCGATAAATGCATGATAAATGATGATATCCTAAAGTGTACCAATGCATTCACCTTAATAGATTCCTAAGTTATCAAAATCTTCACTTGATGCTTAAGCTTGAAATCTTGGTTACTTGTCTTCTTGGTTCTTTGACTTGAGTGAACTTCACTTCTAAAAGCTTGATCAACTACACCATTATCATCTTTAGCTTGTGTTATCTTCATTTGATATTTGATCAACTTCAACCACTATAAGAAAAAGAGTATTTCTTAACATATAATTTTTTGACATATGAGCAATATATGTTATAGTTTATTATTTCAATTGACAATGATGACTTATGTGTCTTTGGGAAAGCAAGCATGACATAAATAAAATTTACAAGATCAAGTTTGACTTATAATATGTCTACCATGTCAGAGACATTTAAGTGAAGAAAATTTATTATTTACATTTAAAAAGGGTAGATGTAGTTTTTATGGATAAGTTCACACATAGAATTTTAGTCAAGGTTAGTTGAGTGAAATATAAGCCATTCTCTAATGAAGTACTATATATACTCTTATTGCCCTAATCCTCTCGAAACAGGATAGCTTGTTTGCTCTGCAAACATTTCATTGTTAGAAACTTCAAAATTAAGAGAACAATCACAACAAAGGGGTATCGTTTCACTACTCTTTCTCCCTCTCTCCATGTCTTTTTATCTCTGATTTTCTCTCTAATTGATGTTATATGTTATCAGAATGTTGGGTGAAATTAAAATATGGTTTAGGTTAGGGGTAGGATCATATCGAATTAAGGGAACAACTAATAATGTCGCATAGATCTATTGGGCATTTTCTAATTTAATCACTGATCATCAATTTGGTTATGGTTTTTTGGCCTTAGCTTTAGGGCACCAATCATGAAGTAGTCAGTGATAGCTTTGGTATTCTTTTTCCCTTTTCCACCCATTTTTGTTATTTTCTTCCCACCTGTTCATTGCTGAGGGTCATGATGATAAAACCATGGTCATTGCTCATGATAAGTTTCACATTTTAGTTCATTTTTCATTTTAACAAGTAGCTATGTTGCATCTACAACAATTCATGTGGGGTTGTTCAATGGAACATACGGTTCTTACTACATTACTATTAAAAAAATCAATGTTCATCGTTTGCCTTTTAATTTTTTTACTCAAGATTAGCAATTAGGTTGGAGTATTCAACTCATGCTAGAAAAATTCTGATGGTAGAGGGAGATTAACACTATGTTAGCCTTTTCAAAGAAAAGTCTGAATGTCTACACAAGACAAATGAAGAAATAGAAAGGACATGCCTTCAAATTGGTTTTAATTTGCTTCTTACTGTAGTTCTGATCTCTTTGCATTTGTGTCTTCCTAAAAGATGATATCCGAATGCCATGTGGTGAGAACTCATTATTGCAGGTGAAACTTTGCCTTCATATTTGCAGCTACATATATATATATATATATATATATTACCAACTATATTTTTATTCATTTCTTTTGATAACTAAAAATCATTATCTAATAAATATTTCTCTTTATCATTTTAAATATTGTATATAAAAACTAATCTGATCACAAGGTACAAAAATGACTTGAATGTCTTATCCTGGTGTTGCAGACTATTTGTGCATTGGTTGTTAAGGGATATATATATTACCAATTATATTTTATTCATTTCTTTTGATAACTTCAAAAATCATTATCTAATAAAATATTTCCTCTTTTATCATTTTTAAATATTGTATATAAAAACAATGATCACAAGGCACAAAAAGTGACTTGAATTTCTGGTTGTCTTATCCTGGTGTTGCAGACTATTTATGAATTGGTTGTTAAGGGTTTCATAACCTAAATAGCTAAACGTGTATGAGATAAAGAGTAATGATAGTCCTATGAGGAGCTGCAAATATTATAGCCCCATCTATATCGGTGGAATTTACCTTGTGGGATTTAGGTGAAAAAAAAAAAGATGTAGGGCTTCTATAGTTTCTCAGTTTATTAGAAAAATTTTCCTTAGTTTTGAAATCTTATATATATATATATATATATATATATATATATACATATATTACTAACTTTATTCTATAAGTTAAAAATTAAAATTAAAGTAAAAACTAAGAGTTAAAACATTATATGCTTATGAAAAAGTTAAAAAAAAGCAGAAAATGAAAAGTCATGAGATTAGCTAGATTTTTCCTTAAACTTTAACATATTTTTCTTTATCTTTTTACTTATTTAAGTCAAGTTATTTTCAGTTAATTGATTTATCGATGTTACTTGTTGTGCTAGTCAAATTCTTAAAATAAAAGTAATTCATTTTAAGGAGTGTTAATGGAAAAGAATTGATGAAAATAGTTTTATTTCAATCAATTGTGTAAAACCCGGGAAAATTTTAATTTTTTTGAAAAATGACAAAAATAATAAAATTGCTAGAACGGGTTCAAAGAAAAGCCCAAAATCTTTGATCTCTGATGACCGAAACGGATTACGCCAAGTATAGATTCGTCTTCACGAAATCTAAAGTGACCAAAAAAGTTTCGGCCGACTCGAGACGACGAATTTTACGATTTTCTAGGTGGTGAGTCACCAGTGACTTAAGGGACGAGATTTTACGAGAATCTCAAGACTCAAGAAATAATTAGGTTAAGTTCAATTAAAATAAATTGAATTTGAATAGGAATCAAAATAAATTGTTTTGGGGTAGGAACAGATCAGAGCGAGGATCGTGTGACACGTGGCGCCATGAGGGCCACACACACTTAACTTAAAATAAGTCAAAACAAAAAGAAAGAGGAGAGGAAAGAAGAGGGAAATGGATACAGAGAGAGAAGAAGAGGGAGAGAGGAGAGAGAGGCTCTTCCTTCTCTTTACGATATAAAGAGACCGGGTAGTCGGTTTTCATCGGGCCAAGAACAAAAGTTCATCGCATTGACGAGCGGCAATGCGGTGGGTACTTGAAAGAGGGATTTCAATGAAGATCCAAGCGGGGAGATTTCAAGAAATCGAGGTTGTCGGGTCTAGGAGGCTTCCTACCAGAGTATCACGCACCTAGAGGTAAGGGATTCTTCCCATCTTGGCTTATTTTCCATCTAAGGGCCGTCTTTGGCCTTGGTTGAGCCCTAGGGGTAGTTTGGTGTCTTTCCCGAATTCAAAAATGCATTTTTCTGGGTTTCTGAGATGAATCGGTCGACCGATTGGTTGGTGGGTTATTGATACGTGAGTCGCTACCATCAGATAAGGGGAAACAGACGATTTATCGGGTCGACCGGCTCGGGCGATGGTCGCTCAGTTCGAGCGCGCATGCTGCCATCGTATTAATCGGGAAAACGATCGACCGCTTAGGACAAACGGTCGACCGCTCGGGGCAGAACAAACATCCTTCTGACTGCTTCTGGGCTAGTTTGAGGCTGTGGTTGTGCAACTTTTTGGGGTCGATCTCATGACCTAGAAGGTAGAGTGACGAGGCTCTCTCTTCAAGGCCTAATATGTGATTGATTGAAGTGTCATCCCTTGGTTACCGGATGACATGTTGAATGAAAATATGTATGCCTACACATATTGGATTGAGATTGAAAGGTTTGCGTGTCATTGTCGATAATTGAGGACACATTGTCAGTAGAAGGAACAGGCCATTACATGGTTTATCAGGAAGCTCTAGTCAGGACATGCCTCACACCATTAGGCCTAGAGGTTAATGTACGTCGCTATTTGAGTGGTAGTGACTTGTGGTGTCAATGTATGAGTGCAATGATATGTTGACATGAATGATGTGAATTGAATGAATGATTTGGAGTTTGTATGCGCTTTGATATAAATGTCCGCTAAACGACGCATGGGTAAATATGATGAGCAGTGCATGCACATATAAAGACTCATTATATATGTAGCATGGTATGAGTAGGCAATGGCATAATTGCATTGCATATGCACGAGAACATTGCATGACATGAGTGTGAGTGCATGGTAGAGATCGACACTGTGTTTGGTGTTCGATGGAATGTCATGGGTACATGGTTAATCGACACTGTGTTTGTTGTTCGATGGTATGTCGGGAGTACATAGTTGATATTGACACTGTGTTTGGTATTCAATGGTGGGCTCGGTAACATGGGACAACGTCTAAAATGTGTCGCACGGAAAAAGGAAATGGTAAAAGGAATTATGTGCCGGGTATCGGCAAGTTGGGATAGATCCCCCCCAGGGTGAAAGACCCATCAATTATGGTCAGACATAGTCTCTAGCGGTGAAAGGCCGTAAAAGTGTTTAGGTTTGTGGAGCTCACGGTGCGACACCAACAATCCACTACCCACATAAAGGAGTATGGTTATGAATATAAAATGAATTGAATATAAGAAATGATCATTGGATGTCATTGAAAATGACGGTTTTTCACATATGGGCATAAGCATGTGTGAGGGACTCGTCAATTCGTTAAGAAGGAGCCTGCAGGCGGTTCTATACATGGACATGTCGAGTCGTGATCTCATTCATCGCATGTAGTATTGTGATGCCCCAAATCCCGGGGGTCAAATTTTTATTTATTTATTTTGCTATTGGACAAGTCTGTCGCAATAGAGAAATCTCTGTCCCGACATAAGTCCTCTGTCGCGCGCTTGTCCTTGTCGTGTGCGCCCAAGGCCTTGTCGTGCACGCGCCCAGAGCACTGTCGCCTCACGCTCAGGCCTTGTCGTGATCACACCTAGAGGCTGTAGCCGCGCCTCTATCGTGCGCGCATCCTAGTCGCGCGTGCATGCTTTGGTCGGGCGACTGGGAGTCTCGTCATGCGCGATGTAGCGCCCCATTGCGACACAACGCCGCGCGCCCAGCCTTATCTTCAGGCGCAGGCTTTCATCGCGGGCGCCTGGCCGCGACCTAAAAATCCTTTGTCTAGACAGAAATTATCCCTTCCCTGGCCAACTCTATCGCGACATCAATTGCTCACGCGACAATTTCTCCTTATTCTAGCCAACTCGTCAGGACCTAAAATGTCCTGGTCGATTAAAATCTTCGCCCGCCAACTATATCTCAACCTAAAATTCCCTGTTGCAACACAAAACCTCTCATTTGGCCATACTTTGTCGCGACATAAAATATTTTGTCGCGACACAAAACCCTGCCTCGAGGCCAACCGCCGCAACAAAGAAAAGTCCTTATCAGGGCTCATTCCCGTCGCGACATAGAATCTTATATTATGGCTACGGAAACCCTACATCCACATCCTCGCCGAGATGAAAAGACTCACGCGGCACCTGCCCTGGGCCTCGACATATTCTTTGTCGCGATAAGAAATCCTTCTAGCAGTAGTGAACTATATCGCAACATCATTTTTCTCTGTCGCGACATAAACTTCCCTGGTCATGACCAACCCCTGTCGCGGCATAAAATGCATGTCGCGACCTAAAAACCTTCAGTCTTGATGATTCTCTGTCACAACAAGAAAAGTTATGTCGCGACCTAGAAATCCCCAGCCAAGACCAAACCTGTTGCAACAAAGAAACGCCATGTCGCAACATTTCCATGCCTTAAAAACCGAAACCATGTCGCGAGACAAGGAAAGTCCATGTCGCCACATAGAGCTAGGAGGCCTGCGCGACCAAGAAAGCCCCACGCGACCCAAGAATCGCCGCAACCTCATAACCATGTCGCGACATGAGTCCAAAGCCTCACACGGCCGCAGAAATCTTGTCCCGACCGAAACTCCGCCTAACGTGCGTAGCCTTTCTAGCATTTCGCACCTCCCGCTCTCATCCAAATGTAGTGTAAATTTCATACTATCGCTTCTATACACAATCCTGCATGACGCACCCCCTTCCTAAAGGACAGAAATCTGCCGGCACTCCACAAGAACCTCCCACAAGCTCGCCGACCGACAAGTTACCATGAAGCTGCTTCAAAACCGCCAAACCGTATTTGGAAAACGTGCTTTGCAAAATTTTTCACTTTTCTATCAAAATCACACCTTTAGATTTAACGAAAATCCGCAGCATAACGACCACCTGGGTAGTCAAGCCCCAAATACAAAATCACCCTGTGATAAAACAAAATACACTCCCAATGTTTTCCAAATGTCCAACTACAACAATAAAGGACCTCTCGTCCTCATCAAAATATAAGATAAGGATCAATCCAATATAAGTTTATCGCAACCTGTTTTTCTCAAAACCATGCATGCATATTTTACAAAAGATATTTACATATACCAAATGCCACATTTTAACTTTAGTAGTTTTAATTACACTCATCTTATATATAATCACAACACGTTTCAGATGCAGGATCCCGAAAGATCTTTCTGGCTTCAGTGACTGCAGACTTGAAAAATTATTTTAAAAACAGAAAACTGTGAGCCAAACTGCCTGAGTACTATAAGTTCTAAATGTTGCTGGGTTCCGTTGCTCAGACCTCCCAATATGAAAATCTGTACATAAATGGTTGTAAACTATTTATGAGAAAACTGAGTTTTTGCTATGAAAACTATTTCTGAAAACTGTTCTGAAAACTATTTCACAATAAACTGCTTTCGTCACGAAACCGTTTCCGAAACTAATTTCACACAAACTGCTCAAAACTATTTCATCAATAAACCGTCAAATGCGTGGATACATCTCGAAAGTGCACACGAAATCAAGTACCAACCACCGCGGGCCCATTTCGAACACCCTAGAAGTGATGCCTCGGAACCTCGGAACTCCGGCATCGGCAGCGAACCTCGAACACCACCCGGCCAAGATGGTCCTGAACACTACGGATCTATATAGCATAATGGAACCTCTGAATCCAAAATGTCTTGCGAGGAACCCTGAACCAACACCCCATCGCTTATGTACTAAGTCAAGGCTAACTATATACCTCGAATGTGCAGAGGGCGACTCACTATATAAATATATGCTGGGATCTAACCCTAAATCACGACTGCGCACATAGCTTACCATATTATCCCATAACCTCGCGCATGCAATAACCGAAATACATCTGACCGAAACTGAAATGCGGCCATCTAGTGGGTTTCATAAACCAAAGCAACCGCTTTCTAAATAATCGAAATCAAACTTTTCGCCGAGTATAACAATTGGGGAGGGTAATAAAATGCTTTATAAATCTATATTTTCAAAGCACTTTACAAACTTGTAATTTAAACACTTTCGCTTTGGAAAATGATTTTGAGTACTCACCTTTTCCTACTAATTTCTTCAAATCTCGCTACACTCTAGATTCTCGTCTGATGCTCAAATCGCCTACACAATTCATTCAAATTACTTAAAATGCTCCTCGCCACTGCTTTACCATAAAACATATACTGTGGCTTTAAAGGACTATATCGAACGAACTTCGATTCTAACAAAACTTTACGTGCTAGTCTCATTCGATAAGGACATCTATAATATGATATGAAATTGACCAAAATGTCCCTATACATTAAATGCTCCATAAAAACTATCTGTTTTAGTCAACTTTTGACTTAAGGGACTTTCCATAGAGTCTAAAAAATATCCGAAACATTTCTGAAAATTCCGTCCGACTTGTCCGACTACACTCCTGAAATTTCAATCAAAACTGTCCATAAATAAATCCTGAAAATTTAGCCCCGATCGTCCGAACACATCCCAAAATTCCTAAAATTCCTAAACTCGGGCCTAAAAATTTTGGGACTAAAGTTTACGACCTTACTTGTCTTAAAGAAAATTTTAAGCCATTATATAGCCTTTAGGGCTTGAAATAACACAAATAGTAAATTTTCTACCTTTTAAAGTTCGACAAAGGTTATGATATCAAATCTATGCGTAGCTCTCTTCAAGGTATACCAATTTTACCTTCTGCTCCGACGAATACCTACGGTCCGATTTCTGTAGATCTGAGAAAGAACGAAAAGAAGAAAATATAAAAAAATCGCCTCACGCCCTCTCTCTGCCACCGTCGCTCCCATTGCGCTTTGATTTTAATTTTTTTTTTTTGCTTATCCCTTTTTTTTTTTTTAATTATTATTTTTCTTTAATTATTATTCTTACTATTTAGATAAATAATTTCTATTACCCCATTCAGCCTATATTTCTATCCCTGAAAATTTTATTTCTCATAATTGAATATTCTTTAAATTATTTGTCATTTTCGAGATTTTTCTAAATCCGCCAAAGTTTCACTCTAACCTGTCGTTTAGAATCGTGGAAATATTCAATTATCTCGAATTTAACGAAACTTTCTTGGTTACTAGATTTCGCGAGACGAACTTAACGGCACAATCCGTTTCGTCATCCGAGATCTAGAGAATCTTCGAGACTTCCCTGAACTATTTTGGTAATTTATTATTATTATTTTACTATTTAAACTTCCATTAATTATACTTTCACCCCCTCTACTTTCCTTAATTGTAAAAGTGCCACAATTATTTGAAAACTTTACAATTTCAATTTAAACTAATTTTCAAAAAATTTATTATGGCACTAAAGAATTAAGGAAGTCCTCGTGCACTTTACTATATACCGTATTAACTTCCTGACGTAGGTTACAACTTCCCTCCTTAAGAAATATTTCGCCCTCGAAATGAACAAAACTAATATAAATGAGATACCTTAATCAAAGAATAACTAGTGATATTGACTCCAGATCTGAGCCTCTCGAATTCCCATGTAAATTTTTTAATCCCATGATTCCCCCATAAAATCTCTCGACTAACTTAATGACCTTATTCCGCAAAATCGCTTCCTTCACATCTACTATCCGCATTGGCTGCTCCTTATAGGTCAAATTATCCTTTAGTTTTACCGGTTGGATCTCGAGTACATGGGAGGATATGGAATGTACTCATGAGCATGGATACATGAAACACATTACGCGAACCTTAGACAATTTCGAGGAAGGTCTAATCTATATGCTACTGTCCCACTTCCTCGCAATAATCTCATATGACCTCATATATCCTGGCCCCAACTTTTCACAGTTCTACTTCATCCCAAAGATACCGGAGTACGTATACTCCTAGCCATACAATGCTTCAAATGCAGCCATGCCTCTTACGCTGGATCGATAACTGTCATTAGAAAGAAACTCCATCGTAGATAAATGCATATCCCAATCCCCTTAACTCTATTACTATGCCTAAGCATATCCTCTAGTGTCTCCGGATCGACCATCCGTCTCGAGGATGGAAAGCGGTAAAGCAAAGTAACTCGAGTCCCCATGGCATCCTGTAAACTGGACCAAAATCTGGATGTGAATCTGGGGTCTCGATTTGAGACTATCGATAGAGGAACACCATGTAATCTAACTATCTCCTCCACATATAATTGGGCCAACTTGTCCAACGGGTCATCATTGCTAACTGGGAGAAAATGCGCTGATTTCGTTAGTCTATCCACTATCACCCATATGGCATCGTGTTGTCTCCGAGTTCTCGGAAGCCCGGTAACAAAATCCATAGTAATCTTATCCCACTTCCATAGCTGCGAACCTGGCAATGTATCTTCCCGCAGCTTCTGCGTTCGCCTTCACCGCTGATTGTGTTAGGCATCCGGATACGAAATCGCACTCTTTCCATGCCCTTCCACCACAATGCCTCGTAGTATGATACATCTTGCTACCAGGTGCACGGCATACGTCAAGAGTGAGCCTCTTCCATGATTTCCTTTTAGTTCACCTATTTCCCTCTGTGTACACACATTCGATTCCATCTTAACTATTACGCCCATCGTCTCCCGATATGGAACTCGGTTTCCTACCACCCCCATTCCCCGCCTCAACTTAATCATCTCCTCAAACCCGCTTTTTGACCTTCCTTGATCTCAACTGCTCAGAAGAGGGACGAACATAAAATGATGCCAACAATGTCCTCAGACGCCTACCGTAACCGAACTCCCAAAGATCTCAACTCTATCAACAATGGGATATACCGTCTCGCAGATAAGCATAGGAACTCCTATTTCCGGCGAAGGCACTCCGGGCCACTACATTGGCCTCCCCGATGGTACTTATCGTGCAATCATAATCCTTAATCAACCCAACACGCGCCGCCTTGGGTTAAGCTCTTCCGAGCAAAGATATATCTGTGCTCTATGATCGGTAACATCCGATAAGGGCATCAGATAGATAATGTCTCCGCATCTTTAGAGCAAACCATCATTGCGAATTTAAACTATGGGTTGGGTAGTTCTCATTCGTGCTTGTTTAATCGACGGAAGCATAAGCTATCACTCTACCATCCCGCAGATCAAAACACACCCTAACCCTTGTCTCACCCAGGCATCACTTTATATACCATATAACCGTCCTTTCCTGACGGTAGTGCTAATACTGAGTCGCCATCAATCTCGCCCCACCCTCAAAACTAAGGTCAGTGTAATCACCACCGAATTTCTGATCCTTTTCACATTTGGTCAACTTGGTTATATCTTCGAAAACCATCAACAAATTTCATTAACTCACTAATCAAGAACCATGAACTTCAGAAACATTTGTGCGGCTTCCCAGCTCACTATTATAGCTTCAATCTTCCGAGGATCCACACTAATACCTTCACTTAAATGACATGACCCAAGAAAGCCATCATTCAACCAAACTGCACTACTAAACTTAGCGATAACCCGCGCTCTCTAAGAATCCGTATTAACGTCAAGATGCTCTCGCATGTTCCTCCGAACCGCCCGAAAGGCTACCAGAATGCCATCAATGAATACGATCACAAACTTATCTAAATACGGACTGAATACCCTGTTCATCAAATCCATGAACGCAGCTGGGGCATTAGTCAATCCGAATGGCATCACTAGGAACTCGTAGTGACCGTATCTCGTCCTGAAGGCAGTCTTAGAAACATCACCTCCTGACCAATCGATGGTAGCCCCAATTTTTGGGGGCCTCAATCTTAGAATATACCCAGATCCATGCAATCGCTCAAATAGCCCATTCCATAATGAGGAAGCGACAATATGCCATGATTATCGCCCGGGACCAGCTGTCTATAGTCTATACACAACCGTAGTTTCCCATCTTTTCTTCTTTACGAAGAGAACCGGAGCTCCCTACTAAGTGGAGGTAATAGAAATTACGAAGCCTCGCTTGCAGCAATCCCCCCTCCACCAGCCTTCAATTTTCAATCACGGGGCGCCATTCGTATGAGGTTCGGATATCGGCTCAGTCCCTGGAACTAGTTCAATAACGAACCCAATTTCTATCCAAACCCGAATATCTCTGGAAGATGACCTGAACTTTCACCATGGGGATGTCTTCCAAATTGTGTCCCCTCTTGTCTCCTATCCACTACAAATGCCAAATAACCCTGGCAACCTTTTCGAAGCATTTTCGAAGTGGCCATATGCATTTAATGATGACTAGGGCGATCTCTCTTCCGATTCCCGAAATATCACGCCCGGGTTCCTCCGCCGAACTAATCTACTTCTTCTTATAGCACCTAAGGTGGCTCTATGCCTCGATAACCAAACCATACCCAAGATTATATCGGAACATGGATACCTAACACTATCAAGTCTGCTGGAAAATTCCACTGGATCATCAATCTACTACCTAGAACTATCCTTTCTGATGTCATAATATCCCCATTAGGTACCTAAACCACCATACGACCATCTATAGCTTGGACTCTATCTCAGCCCTATGAATGGCATCAAATACCCAATGAGTGGTCTGGTCCACCAATGCATATGCATCATGATCAGAACTGAATCAGTACCAAAGAATCACGTCCGTGATGACCGCCTCTGTCAGGATCAGAATACCCGAGCCCGAGCACGAGTACCACTGACCCGCCAATCACGCTTCTGTCTTCCAGACCCTCACCGCGACTTACCAAAAATAACGCTACCTCGCTTGAACCACTTCTACCAGTCTGATCTAACACAGTTCGGGTGATGCTACCAGACCTACCGAGGTCTCGCAAATACTAACTGTGGATGGGCCCTGACAAGTGACCTTCCCGCCCGCAATAAAAACATCCTCATTACATTCATCCCGCACTCTCCGTAGATGCCTCCTCCTGACACAAGTGCACAATGGAAAATGATCCTAAAGATCTAATTTTCACCTCCCAGCTGCCAGACTCCTAACGGATCCTTGGCAAGAATGCTACTCCGTCCCGAGCCTCATCATTGGGTCCACTTCTTTCCTTCTTTCTACTCAGACCGACCTATACCGGTCGACTAGTGCTGGGGAGCACCTCTTCTTGTCACCGCTGCCCCTGAGTTAGAACTAAAACTGTCCTTTCTACCTTTAGTGTAGCCTCAAACTTTTCATAACATTGTCGCTTTTTGCTTTGCTTTGATACATCCTAGTAAACACTGAAATCCTAGGTCTCTACTGCAGTCAAGGGAAAGACCTCGTGGTCCACGCTGTAATCTTTTCCAACAATTATGGTGGTGATCTCAATGTCTACATCACCATATAATAGCTAGAACACAACCCTATCTAACCATAAGTACCCGCCTCAGTCGCCTGCATACTGCAGTTTTAGCCCCTAATTTAGAGCACGCTCTATCATGCCCCTCTCGCTTTTCGGAGGCTCCCGTGTGTCTCACGGCAAATGGCCAATAATCTATATAACCCGATCCATCGCTGCACGCCAATCATGCCCTCGATGGTTCCATCAGGGCTGATTCATCAAGCATCTTTCGATCTACAGTGCCTAAGATGCATCTCTCTCGTGGTGCTCTCCGTATGGTCCTGTGATCGACCTCACGACCGTCCGCATAATGCCGTGAATTTCAGTTAAGATTCAGCTGATACCTTTCAATATCTGATGCATGCAAGGATTAGCAAACAATGAAGTCATATAGAAAATCATTCATGTGTAAATGTAAATGTAATAATCATATGGTAAAACACCTGAAAACGAGAAAAACAGCGAATCATCGCCCAAACCCCGCTTCCTGACACTAAGTTTGGTTGCACTCCCTTCCTAAAGGACAGAAATTCGCTGCACTCCACAAGAACCTCCCAGCCAAGTCATTCGATCGACAAGTTACTATGAAGCTGCTTCGCTAAAACCGCAAACCAGATTTGAAAACGGGTTATAAAATTTTTCACTTTCTATCAAAACTACACCTTAGATTGATCGAACCGGCAAAGATAACGATCAGACTTAAAGTGGTCAAGCCTAAAATACAAAATCACCCGTATAAACAAAATACACCCCAATGTTTTCCAAATGTCCAACTACAACAATAAAGGACCTCCTCGGTCCTCATCAAAATATAAGATAAGGATCAATCCAATATAAGTTTATCGCGAACCTCGTTTTCTCAAAACCATGCATACATATTTCATAAAGATATTTACATATACAAAATGCCACATTTTAACTTTTTATAGTTTTAATTACACCTTATCTTTATAATCAACACAAATGCCTGTGTATTGTAGGATCCTCGAAAGATTCTTCGGCTCGTTGTTCAGATTTGAAAATTATTTTAAAATTAAAACTGGTGGAGCCAAACGGGCCTTGCCGAGTACTATAAGTTCTAAATGTTGTCGCTCATCGCTTGTACCTCCCAATATGAAAATCAGTATTAATAAAATGGTTATATGTAAAACTATTTATGAGAAAACTGAGTTTTTGCTATGAAAACTATTTCCCGAAACCTATGAAAACTATTTCGCCTGTTAAACTGCTTTCGGGCCACGAAAAACCGCTCAAACTACCTCGCCAACAATCGCTTCAAAACTATTTCTACCGCTGAAACCGCTTCGCGGTATTAAGACCAGCGCACATCGTAAATCAAGTACCAAATCCATCGCGGGCTCCATTTCTGAAATACCCTAGAAGTGATGCCTCGGAACCGAATCCGCATCGGTAGTGAACCCTAACACTACCCGCTAAGATATCCGGTGAACACGCGGATCTATATAGCATAATGGAACCTCTGAACCAAAATGCTCGGTGAGGGAACCCTAACCAACACCTCATCGCTTATGTACTCAAGTCGCGCTTAACTATATACCTCGAATGTAGCGCAGGCTTGCACTCCACTATATAAATATATGCGCAGATCTAACCCCCAAATTGCCACTGTGCAATATAGTTAGTCATAATATCCCATAACCTTGTCATGCACAATCCGAAATACATCTGATCGGAAACTAAGCTGTGCCATCTAGGGGTTTTGCTAAACCAGGCCAAACTGTTTCTTAAATACTGAAATCAAACTTTTCTGCTGAGTATAACAATTGGGAGGTAATAAAAATGCTTTATAAATTTATATTTCAAAGCACTTTACAAACTTGTAATTTAAACACTTTCGCTTTTGTAAAATGATTTCGAAAGTACTCAATTCTTTTCTGCGCCAATTTTCAAATCTTGCCAAAGACTCTGTATTCTCGCCGGATGCTCAACCACACAATTCATTCAAATTACGAAATGCCCTCGCTTATCGCTTTACCATAAAACATACATGTGGCTTCAGTGACTATATCGAACGAACTTCGATTCTAACAAAACTTTACGTTAAATTCTATCTGATAAGACATCTATAATATGATATGAAATTGACCAAAATGTCCCTATACATTAAATGCTCCATAAAACTATCCGCTTTAGTCAACTTTGACTTAAGGGACTTTCCATAAAGAGTCTAAAATATCCGAAACATTTCGAAAATCATCCGACTCGGTCCGACTACACCCAAATTTCAATCAAACTCCGTCCATAAACAACCTAAAATTTAAACCCGATCGTCTCGAACACATCTCCCAAAATTCCTAAAATCTCTAAACCTCATTTCAAAAATTTTTGGGACTAAAGTTTACGACCTTTTACGGTCTCTAAGAAAATTTCAAGCCATTATATAGCCTTTAGTTTGAAATAACACAGTTAGCAAATTCTTCTACCTTTTTTGACAAAGGCTAAGATATTGGTACCTATGCGTAGCCTCTCTTCGCTGTGATACCAATTTTACCTTCAGTTCGACGAATACCTACGGTCCCATTTCCGTAGATCCGAGAAAGAACGAAAGAAGAAAATATAAAAATCGGCCTCACGCCCTCTCTCTCTCGCTTCTCACCGTCTGGGCTTCCCATTGCGCTGATTTTTTTGTTTATCCTTTTTTTTTTTTTTTTAATTATTATTTTCTTTAATTATTATTCTTACTATTTAGATAAATAATTTCTATTAAATTCCCATTCGAGTCTATTTCTATCCCGGAAAATTTTATTTCTTATAATTGAACATTTTAACTATTTGTCATTTTTCGAGATTTTCTAAAATCCCGCTGTGCTCTCACTCTAAACCTGTCAGCTTAGAAATTGCAAAATATTCCGACTATCTCGGAATTTAACGAAACTTTCCTGGGTTACTAGATTTCGCGAGACGAACTTAACGGCACAATCCGTTTCGTCATCCGAGATCTAGAGAATCTTCGAGACTTCCCTGAACTATTTTGGTAATTTATTATTATTATTTTACTATTTAAACTTCCATTAATTATACTTTCACCCTCTACTTTCCTTAGACTCAAAGTGCCACAATTATTTGAAAACTTTTATAATTTCACCTCAACCACTTTCAAAAAATTCTATTATGGCACTAAAAGAATTAAGGAAGTCCTTGGTGCACTTACTAAGACATACCGTACACCTCTCTGGTTGTGGTGTTGGCATTGCATGCATTATAAAATATGGGAAAATTATTAACACTAAACTGAACAAGTCCAAAAATAAGTTTTTTATTACAAAACTTCTCATGTACATATACAAAATTGGATATTCTATCCAGAATGTTACAAAACCAGAAAATAAACCATAGTTTGACCTTTTTTTTCACACTAAGATCTTTGATGTGTTTCGGTTCCTTGTGTACCTTCAGTACCTGAAAATATTTTCCCACGACAGGGTGAGCAATGGCCAATAGATGAATTCTCCTACAAGGGCTACTCCCCACTTAAGTGCACATGCAATGGCAAACACACACATTCAAGTAAAATTATGCACATTCCTACTTGAATGTCTACATGCCATGACCCATGCCTCGAGTCCTCACCAACTTCCTTACATATGAATTTGCCACGTATGAAAAAAATTGTTTTCAAAACAAAAGATTTTTTATTTTTGAAAACTCATTGGACAATCTCCGATATCAAATTTATTGGACAACCCTCCGATATAATTTATTGGACATATTCCGATAAAATTTTGTTAGACAACCCTCCAATGTAATTTATTGGACATACCCCAATAAAATTAGTTCAAAACCATATCATGCACTCACACCCGCTTCACGTGATGCCCCGTGCATAAGAAATGCGGAATGCCATTTCATGCTAATTCATGTTACATGCATAATGAGAGCTACATGCAACATCAATAGATCATGGTAAATTATATTTTCTACATATCATTTACATCTATCAAGTATCTCACATCAATACATCATATAAGCACATATCAACATGATTCTACACAACCAAAGATCTATTCATTTTTCAGCAATAACACATAAAAACAAGACATAGTCCAATAACAAACAAAATTCAACTCGTGACGTCTAAAATAGTCCTGTGGGTTTCCCAATCCCGACCGTCCGAAACAAATTCCAAAATTCCAAATTCCGGATTGTCTGAAAATAATCCCAAAAATTCTAACGTTCAGTCCCAAAATTTTGGGACTGAACCGCACGACCACTCACGACCCTAAGAAACCCATGCCATTAAATGTCTCTTAGACAAAAAATAACCAAGGTAGGAAAGAAACCCCTACCTCTTGGAGTTTGGCGAAAACCCCAGATTCTTGTACCTATGCGAAGCTCTCGTCGCGTAGATGAACTTTACCTCTTGCCTCGACGAAAACCGACGGCCCGATCTTTGTAAATCTTAGAGAGAAGGTGGAGCTTCTCACTCATCTTTTCTTCTTCTTTATTTTCTTTTCTTTATTTTTCTTTCCCTCATTTTCCCTACTTTCCCACCGAATTGTTCCAACTTGATTCAAGTGGAAAATTCCTCCCACCTTCCTCCTTGCCACATGTCCCTTCCTCATTTGCTTTATTTTCTCTCACCTTATCCCCTTATCCAAAGACTTGAATTTCTTTTCTAAGGGGTGACACATGGCCTCCATGGGTCACCCCTTAGACTTTCCTTTTTGTTTGACTTATCTCTCCATTTGACACATGGCTCTAAATGAGCCATTCAACCAAGTGCCATGTGTCACTTGCTACACCCGGTGCCTTGAAAAACGTAACACCGACCGCCTTGAATTCAAGGAAATTTACCGGGGTAATTAGGATTTCACAGACGATTCCAACGGTGAAGTCCGCTTTGTCATCCGAGATATAGAAAATTCTGTGTTTTCAACCAAATTACCGCTTACTATTTTTCAAAAAATTGAATTTTTCCCCTTGCTTACAAGTATTCCATATGTAACCCGGCACGTTCGCTGAACGAATTGTGAGGTGTAAAAGTGGTATTGCATGTGCACTTACGTGGGGAGAGGTACTTCAGAGTAGTATCTCTTACTAGGCATTGCTTAATTCCGCCGTGGGAGACCCCTTTCGTGCAATAAGAAGTGGACATGGAGACTAAGGCCCGACAGGCTATGATTATGAAGAAGGCCGACTTGTGGAATTGATAGAACTTTTGTAAAAAGTGAATTGTATAAAGAATTGTAATTAAATTCTTTTGAAAATATTGTATAAATAGTCGGGTATGTAATTATGGTAAAAGACCCGTGATCGGACTCTTACGGACTGTAATCAAGTGTATCATTTTCATATTTTAGATTTAAATGTGAATGAATGGGTCCCGTGAGGGACGTATCGGGTGGTGCCGGTAATCTCGTGTCCACAAGTAGTTGCGCCGTATGGTACCAAGACTTAGGTGCAAGACTTACCTAAGACAGAATTCCGCGTGCTGATTTCAAGCTGTCAACCTGACTTCAAAATCACGCTACAAATTGTTTATAACAAATTTAAACAATAACTTTTAATATTAAGGTATTATAATAGAAGTGCTTATAAATCTCCAAAATCACGGATTAAAAAGGGCAAGGTCAAAGCTAAAGTATGGGTTGTATGTTACATTGTTCCTATAAGGTTATCTCGTTTATTTTATTTACCACTTTGTTGCTCTTAGAGTTGTAACTACTGCTTAACTAATTAATCAGTTCAAGTCAATATATATATATATATATATATACTCTATAGGTCATATAAGAGTAGAAAATTCAAAACGTATAATTAAAAGTCATCTCTATATAAAGGTATCCACATTAGAAACTACATTTGGTATGTGTAGTACAAGAATTTCGAGATAGTTTTATTTTTGTATTTAAATATGAGTATATTTGAAACTGCAATTGGGTACTAAAGCTGGATGAATGGATAGTATGTAAAACCAATAGTATTATCTATATTTGTAAGAATTTTTTTTTTTTTAACCTTAACTATGTCCTCTATAAGAAATATATAATTATTCTTGAAATTGTTTTTGATATTGAGAATATTGCATTAATGCATCATCTTTGAAGTTTGCTACCCCAAAAGCAAGAGAGGGCAGCAGGTTGAATATTAAAATTCCTCTTCCATAATTAGCTAACAATGTTCACAAAAATGGAAGGTAAATTAATCAAAATAGGAATTGTAATTCATATTAGAAGCGGATGCTATTGTTTTCTTAAAATATAATGACATTATTACATGTGTCTTTAAGAATATATAAATGATCATTGTTACCTAGAATAATGTTATATATCTTCTTTTTACTTAAAATAAGTAAGTTTCTTGCTTCCTCGCGGTCCTACTTTAAATTCAATTGTCAATGCAAAGTTCCTAGTTTTATACCTTTATGATTAATTTTCACCTAGATGGATAATATTATTAACTTTTTATTCTTTTTGTTTAAATAGGTTACTTTACAATTTTGTATTAGAAGCAAATTTCCTTGCATATCTATAAATGTCCCTTATCAATTTTAGTTTATTTATTTACTTTATTTCTTGCATTCTAAATCTACTAACTTTCTTGATTATCATAACAAAATATTATGATAGAATAACTAAGGAACTCGCACACTATAGAAAGGGATCTTACTCGCTAACTAGCCTAGAGCATCTCCAAATCTTCATTGCAGGCCGCATGGAGAAAGTCTGTCCAAATCCTCCTATACTTTTTATTGTTTTGTTTTGTTTTATTAATTGTCTTTTTCCTTCATATTTTCTAATTGTAATAAGTTAATTATTTAATTGAACATAATCGATTTTGCCTTTTATTATTTTATCTTGTTTATTTGTAGATATACTTTATTGACATGTGATCTTGGATATTTATTTGTATGATATTAAAGTTCAATGTGTATTTCTAAGGAAAATATTTTATTTCTTACTTTTTTGTTAGCTACATTATCCCATTAGGTACCCAAGAAACTTAGCAAGAGGCAAGCATAATGATGAAGGGAAGGAAGACCACATTTTATAAAAATATCCTTGACTTTTAGTTTAAGTTTGTATATTATTCGATTGGAATGTTCTTAATTAGGTTTTGTTTATATTTAAAAAATGGAGAATAACTTGGTAAATATTTATGGAATTGTGTGTACATATATAAGATTATTTTATATTAAGTAGTAGTTTGTTGGCATTATTCTAAGACTTGATTTTTACTAATAAACTTAAATTAGTATAAAATGTAATAAAAAATAGGTTTGATATGGTAGCAAATTCATTTTCCATTTAAAACAAAAATTATTAATAAATAATATTAAATATTTCAATGAGCAACCATAACAGATGACTCATGCCCAACAATGATACCTACAATATCAACTATAACATATGTGTTAACAAACATTAACATATGTGAGACAACCATGACATATTTTGGATCTAACATTGGAAAAAAATCAAGTAACCTTAATATATGTATATGTCAAGGTAGCTTAAAACTTTTCTTGACATTGGCTTAGACAACATATATGAACTTGACCTATCTTAACATATATACCTTACCTTGATGGTGAAAAACTGTTATTGAAAGCCTTTTTTCTTGTAGTGAACCTATAACTCAATTCATCTTTAACAATTAGTAACCAATAACCTTGGTTTGTTATCATCAAACTTCAACCCGAGGTACCTTGGCTAACAACTTTAGCCATGGCCAACAACAAATTCTCCACTTGAGTTTGCAGTATAATAGTTCACCCATGGAGTCCAGTCACTTGAAACAACATTATCAAATTTTTCCACATTTCAAACCGAGGTGATGGTGCTAAGTAATAATTAACAGTTTCCCTCTCGTTTGGGTCCTCAGGATCACGGTCCTTAGGATCTGGGTTATTTGAGATATCACAACTTGGCACTTACATAGAGAGATATCTCCCTTGTTCATTCTCCATAAGTTGGTTAATAGTTAAGAAAGACATAACATGTTCATCAACTTGAACATCTCCATCTCCATCACTTTCATCATCACCATCTTCATCACCTGCTTCATCTTTATAATCTTGATCATTTTCGCTTCCTTCACATCTATAGATTACAGCAACTGGAGCGCTACTAGGCCCACACCCATAGTCCAATTTCTCAACATTAAAATTTTCTCCAAGTAATAAATTTGTGTAAGTACTAGCTGATTGATTCACTTATGGCTTAATATGCACTAGCTGAAATTACAATTCAATTTCCTCCATTCCAGCTATGTCAACTAATTTCAACATTCAGTACACACTATTGTCATCCCATATTGGATAAGGTTGGAAACTATTTTCGCTTTTCAAGGGATACTTGTAAGTGAGGACTAATTTAATCCTTTCTTTGTCAATACCTGTCGTTGAGTATATCATAGCTAACAACCGATCATACATGCAATCAATTGGTACATCTAAAGGCACAATAACAACTTTGCTCCCAACATATTTCACATATGTTTCAGTCCTTTCAGTTTTTCCATTATAAAAACATATTACGGGAATACTGGAGTCACACATTATTTACCTACACAAAATGTCATTCATAAGATAATATCATTACCAAAGTTATCTTACAAAACAAACACACCAAGTGGAATGCCAATAGTTACAAAAACCATGAACCATATGTATAAAAATTATATATGTTCAAAACTCTAATATGATTGTTAATGTCCTCCTATATCTCATTGATAATAACCAATTTAGATTAAACTTTCTTATAATGGAAACAATTTTCGAAGTCATTGAGATGTGATGTTGATTGCAATAATAGGCATCCCTTCTAATAATTATATAAAAGCTAATAACATATGTATCATGTGAAGGAAATGAAATATCATGCTTGATTTGAGGCCCATTGGCTACTAATAGAAATACAATCATATATAGGTAAGCTTGAGATATAATTGTTTGACTTATCAAAAGATTGACTTATCTAAATTCTACATGGTTGTAGTGGTTCACTAATGTTCTTTAAGCTGGGTTTAGGATGAAAAAAGAGAACAACACCCTAGTTGATAGCGTGATGCAAACTGAATTTTGGGTAAATATCTAATATGATCTTTTAATGAATGCTTCCTCATAGCATTCTGACCAAATATAATAGTACATATTGAAGGTCTCGAGCATCTATTCTAGTTGTTGGTGGTTACTATCTCTGGCATGCTTGAAATCTGACCATCCTTCTTCATTGCTAATTGCTAATTTTAATCTTGGCTTAGCAGAAGCAAGGGCTGTTAGTTCTTAATAACTCCATCATCTCTTGTACCAAAGAAATTGAA
Source organism: Tetrastigma voinierianum (assembly GCA_016808115.1). Taxonomy (NCBI): domain Eukaryota; kingdom Viridiplantae; phylum Streptophyta; class Magnoliopsida; order Vitales; family Vitaceae; genus Tetrastigma; species Tetrastigma voinierianum. Next base: position 130,026 of record JAEQBH010003576.1, read on the forward strand.
TATTACAAGGGAAAACTCCTTATGAAGGAAGAACCAAGAGTTGTGAGTGTTCTTAAATTTGATCTTGTTTCCTCTAATCCAAGGACTTGGCTTTCATCATCTCTTCGATTAACTAAGGAATTGAATATTTCTTTTATAAAAGGGTTATTTTGAATCCAAACTCTTAAAATGAAGAGTCATTTTGACCCCAACCCTAAATAGCAAAGGCAAAGATAAGACGCAAATTTGCGTAATCAACCAAACTGCAAAAACCAACTATTTGTTTATCCAGGACATCATTATCGTTAGGTAAATATATTAGATTTAATACTCAAAGAAGGGCTCCTGATTTATATCAATACCTTTGTAGCCTAAAGTCTTGTCCATAACATAAAAGAACTATGCTTGTTAAGGTAAGTTACTATTAAGCAGCTCTTAGCAACAATAGAACAAAGAAAAAAAAACAATACAACCAATAGAAGGAAACAATTTGGTTTTTAAATTATAAACAATTAGTACAATGCAAAGGTAGTTAGGAATAGTCAAGAATCAATGCGACTTTAATCGTTGTTTAAAATCCAAGGAGAAATGGGTCCAATGACTCACTTTTCCCCAAAACACCTAGAAAATGAATGAATACCGTAAGAATTCAAGTTCAAACTAATCGAAAAACCCCTAAAATCAAAGTAGAACTATGTTACCCTAGAGGAGGACAACAATGATGGGAACAGAGTCGGGTCGATTGAAACTCAAAATGACAACAAGATGTATACCTTAACAATCGCCGGAGAGGAGGAGGAGGAGAGAAGGAGTGGAGGAGGAAAGAAAGGAAGAAAGAGCAAATAGGGGGAAAAGCAGAAAAAGCCCTAGTTTTTAAACAATAATGTCGTCATTGACTAGGCATTGCAATTTTAAAGTTCAATGCCACCGCCGCCGATTAGGACTTAAAAAATTACAATGCCGCGGTAAATGATTACGGCATTGTTGATGTGTATGTGTATGTGGCTAGACGCACTAGCTTGGAGATTATTTCGATTTTCGACTCTATTTTAGTAATTTTTTTAAAATAAAGTATATTTGTCAAAAATCCCCACACGAAAGTGGTCGCAAAACTCAACACACCAAAAGATTACCTTGTATGAGGACTATCTTTGTCACCTAAACATCTTGTCACTTTCTTTGGTAGTTTTTTTTTTTGATTTTCGACATATTTAGTTATTTAAAAATACTAAAATATGTTGAAAATAAAAATAATGCATAAACTAGTGCATCCTAATAACATCGACATACACATCAACAATGCCGTAGTCACTGACTGCGACATTGTAATTTTTTTTAAGTTAGCATCGCAGTTAATGGCAGTTTGAAAAATGACATTTTTTGTAAAAAATGGCAATTTGAAATTACATATGATTGCCTAAATTATATAGCAATACACCTATTCAAAATACAATCAACGATTACACTTGTATTATAAACATTTCATCCAACTTAACCAAATTGCATCTAAATTACAACCAATTACACCTATCTAAAATATAGCCAAGTCACTATACATGCATTACAACAATTTCATCCAAATCAACTCAATTGCCTTGAGATGACAACCAATACACAACAATTGATCATTTCATATATAAACCAAATCATATAAATATATACACAACGTAATGCAACAATATATAAATATAACAAACATCAATGAGTTCCAATAGCGATGGAGGCCGGTCTTCTTTAGGATGAGAATACACACAACTAGATGATCCGTGAGGGGCACGTGCACCTCAAATGGATCTAATGGAGCTGATGGTGGAACGACTTGACGTGTACGTGGAGCGCGTGGTCACCTAGGTGGGCATGCAACCAAGTTTGGAACAAGGTCAATTATGGTCTCATCAATAGGAGGCAATGTTGCAGGTGATGTCGTAGATGGTAATGTAGCCTCTAAGGCTAGAGATGTGGGTGATAATGGTGGGATGACATGTGGAGCGGAAGTCTCTGGGGGTGGTGTGGAATACGCAGGTGGTATGAAAGTCTAGGAGGGTGGTGTGGAATACGCTGGTGGTATGGAAGTCTCGGGGGTTAGTGTGGAATACTTGGGTGGTATGGAAGTCTCATAAGTGGAACCACCCAATCAACCACGACCTCGCACACGACCTCTCCCTCTCCCTCGATCTCGGATCGGCTGCATCATAACTCCAATGGATGACGCAAGAGGTCTAATGGATGGTCCATGTGACGTAGATGCCTCATCATCGTGTGCACCGATGTGATGGTCCTCTCCAAACAGGTGTAAAATTGATATAGCAATATGATACCACTCCATATATGGATCATGGAAGTCCATAATACCAGCCGTAGGAGGTGATGTGATGATCCTCTCTGCCCACGTAGCCAATAAGATGACATATTGTGCAAGATATGTCTCTCAATTGTACTTGTGGCGTCCTCGTCTATCAACCAAATGCAGCTCTTGCTCTAAAGTGCAAGATGAAGGTGTCCCCGATGAAGGCCGAACTGACGCAAGACTTGCTTTGGACAATGCCAATCTATAGTCTCAAACCAAATAAGTGGTGACATCTTCCGCCAAATCTCCTGATCAGCTAGACATATATCAGGTAGATAGGCAACCGACTCTCTGATGTCTGGCTTCCATAACACCTACAAATATCCATGCTACCTCAATGTCAATATGACTAAAACTGTAGTTATTGTGAACATGACTAAACATAATATATATTAATATACAATTACCTGATCATGAGCTTATGCATCTAACTGGTCTTGTTATAAGGCGAGCACACCAGATGGGTTATTCACCCATGATAAAGGTACTCTCCAACGAAACTCCCACGGATAAGCCTACCGCCTCAGCTCCCCGTTTCTCAGCTCAACTTGCATCCATGTCAGTAAATCTCAGCTTCGCAGCCCCCATCAACCGCATTGCCATCACTATGTAAGTGTCGAAAGGACCGAAGTGCTACTTCAGTTACGTAAAATCAAGTTGCCCCGCGTGTAGTCTTTCCTAAGACTAGAGTTGGATAAAAAAACCATTCAATATTTGCAACATCATAGTGATTGGCTTTTATATGTGTATGTTTATAAAAAAAAAATTATCAATACCTGTAACAATGTCATACAACCGACAATCTTAGTAGCACCATAGCAGCTCACTGATGGAGTCAAAACACATTGAATTTTTAGTCCATTTTTATGATTTTATTACAATGTAATTGCTTGTTTTTATGCAGAAATATGTACTATTTACCAAATTTATATTTTGCAGAAATTTATAACAAAAATGAAAATTTCAGCAAGGATCAGAAGTGAAAGCAGTTCAATGGCTAAGGTGAGGTCGCAACAGAGAATTGAGGTAGCGACCAGAAGTCATACTATATTGAATGAGTGTTGTTGCGACGAAAGTGCGAGACATAAAGGTGCGAGGAAGGACTTCATGCCGGCGTTACCGTCGAAGGTCGCGCGACATCGAAGGAAGACATACGGTGGCAACGGATAATTGAAGTCAGCGACTATGAATGGTGATGATTAAACACAAGGTCTCTGCGGACAATTTAAGGTGCGACAAAAATATAAGTTGTCAATCAAGGTCGGCGACCCGAGGTGTTTATCTTGACTACATTTAGCCGCGCGACCAGAGCATAGGTAAGAAGAGCCAACATCATGTCGCGACATTGTTTCGAGGTCGCGATGCAGAAAGAAGACATTGTTGGTAGCAATAGAAAATTGATGTTGCAACAAAAATGTAAGCTGAGGACACCAATCGAGGTCGCGACCAGGAATTCGTGTCGCGTCATAAAAATAAGTTGAATAGTTAAAACATGTTGCGACTAAGTTGGAGCCACTGCGAAAAAAACAAAGTAAGAAGGGTCACTACTCAGTCGCGACACACTTTCTAGGTCGCGACCAGAAAGAGAAGCTGAATTGAGAGGAAGCTGTTGAAACTAAGAAGTGATGTTGCGACTGGATAGGAAGAAATGATGTCGCGACATGCTTTTACGGTCGCGACATAGATTTCAGCAAGGAAAAGAAAATGGGAATTACTTAACCTAAATCCCATATTGTGACAAGACAATGAAAACAGGACAAACAATTTTAAGTCGCAGCATGAAGGGGATCTGTGACCCGAGAATCGATAGGCGACAAAAGAAATGGTGTCGCGATATGCTTTTGAGAATTACCATGACACAGTGCGATGAGAAAGCGAGCGGCTAGGTCGACATGGAATTGGTCGTGACACATAATTTATTAAGAAATTGAAAAATGTAAATTGTAACAAAGATCAACATAGTTGGCAACAGAAATAATGTAGCGACATGAAATTGAGGTCGCGACATATATTTCAGCAAAGGGAAGAACAGTTAGGTTGCGACCAAAAATAGAAAATTGAATGGAAACTGTTAAGACTGAGAAATGAGGTTGCGACTCGATAGGGAGAAAAAGAATGAATTGGCTACACATGCTTTTGAAGTCGCCTTGGGAATTGCGATGATTAAGAAACTACTTGGTGCGAGCTAATGTCGTAATGGCGACGAAAACAAGCGGACAGCAAATTTGAGTCGCAGCACCTTGGAAGGCTCAAGACAGGCGAGATGATGTCGCAACGGAAAGAAGTTATGACAAGAATTAAAGAGGTTGACAATAGAAATGATGTCGCGACATCGAATCGAGGTCACGACACAGAAATGCAGTAAAGGCAAAAGAGCCTAGTCGCGACATCGAGATTGGTCGCGACACAGATCTTTGGAAACAAGAAGGGGTCGCAACCCGGAGTTTCTTCTTGACAACTAACATGGTCATAACAAAGAATTCGTATTTGCGACCACTAATCAAATAGCGAAGAAACAAGTCACAATAGAAAACTTGAAGTATGTTTCAGCGGTGCAGAGCAAAAGTGAAGAACATTGCGACCGGTTTCACGAGTCACGGCAGACTTGATAGATCCGAGGCGTAAATGATCGACTGCGACAAGCTTCTACCGGTCGCTGACCTAAGCGAAGCTCGACCATTTATTTTAGGGAAATCCACCTGGAGCCTTGAAATCAGGCCCAATTTATGAAAGTTATAAATAGGCGTACACAATTTTAGTAAAGTACCTTCCATTTTAAAACCCATTATGCGGGAGGAGCGAGATGTAAGGCCGGATGCGAACTGGTAATCATTAGAATGTAGAAATTTGGATTTAATTTTCATTTATTTTTCCAATTCGGCTTGGAATCGATGAAGTTCGAACCGATTTGAATTCATTTCTTTCGATGAATTATGAATTCTGATGGGCCGTTCTTGATCAATACTCCATTGTCGATTGTGATTACATGTCTGAAGCACATCTTCCATTAGAATGGACTCTTTATTGAATTCTGATCTTTTTATGCTTAGGTGGAAGGAATTTCCTGAAATTTGGCTTTGATTTATTTGATTGATGTTGTTTGTGAATTGAGTTGTTCCCGATGGTAGTCACCAAGATACCATCTCAGGATTGTTTCACCGCTCTGATTTCGGGAAGCCCTCACGAGTGACACGGAGATAAAGATTCTGAGAGCTTGGAACATTTAACTTGTGGGTATGTTAGACTATCATTGAAGAACTAAGGAGCTCTGAGAGTTCATTTCGATAGATTTCCTATTCACTCATAGTTGAGGTTGACGAGAATTATTTATCAAATTAACTCATCAGAGATTTCACCTTAATCTGTTTGATAGATCTAGATCCTGTGTTAGTTGAGATCTAATCAAGGAGAAGGAAAAATCCATCAGATCTAAGGATAGATCATATTCATTTTAATGAAGTTTTCACGATGACCAGTCTTGGGATGCAGAAACACAATCTTGGAAATGGGTATGAAGTATTGAAAAAGAAAAATACCCAGATCTTATAAAGAGTGTTTTGAATACAAGTAACTGATTAGATCCTTTTGCTTTGAAAGAAGAAGGGATCTCTAATTAGTGAATAATGGAGAAATCTAAGCTGCATTATTAGGCATCTTTGACAAATCCAGACCCAAAAATCAGGATAGAAAGAATCAATGAATTAAATTGCAGAAATTGACTGTTCCACAACAGTTTCATGTAAGTGTTCATTTCCACAGCGAGGCGATTCAATCCAGTTTATTTGTTAGTTTAATTCAAATATTATTTTAATTTGATGAATTTAATATAGGATTATCTGGTCTTTTAAATTTCAGTTTTTCAACCTATTATAAGGAGGTTCAAATAGCATGTATCTTGAGTAGTTAGGGTAGTTGATTTCAACATTCTTGTCAATCTTTGTGGGAATGATATATGGACTTACATCAAATTTTTTCTACTTGTATGACCTGTGTACTTGAAGTGTCATAGACTAAACCCATTATTAATTCTAGAACATAAAACCAGTTTTATTCATTTTCAAACAACTCTATTCAATTTTGACATAGGTGCAGGAAAATTATAAGGCTCCTGTATAAGTGTAAAATTGAGTGGTTTAGTCTATATCTTCACAGACAAACACTCGCTCGGCATAACTCCCGGTATAAGTGTTCTAGAACTGCACTACCCTAACCATAAGTAAAGGTATGCTTCAAATCTCGTATAAATGGGAGGAAACAAAGGTGGACATGCAGACCTTTCTTGTTTGCAAATAGAAAAGATCCTAGTAATGCTAGGATGAAACCACGTGCACTGCGCTCTAATGTCACCTCAGCTGCGTTTATGGTTGGAATCAATAACTGCTAAGACAACCAGTGCGTCGAGACAACAGATCCTTTAAGCTTAGCCGGCGGTGGGATCATACGTAGAAACTCCTAACATAGTGATAACACATCAAAGTCACATGTGCCAATGACTGGCGGTCCATGAATTGGAGGCCCAGTATGATAAAAACATCTTGTAATGTGATCGTCATTTCCCCAACCGGTAAATGAAATGTTTGTGTCTCAAGATGCCATATCTCAACCAAACTCATGATGAGGCCCCAATCGAGTGTGACGTGTCCAGTGCGGTACAAACTATAGAAGCCGGATAGGGTTACATAAGGGTGAAAACGAGGATCCATCTTCCATTCTCGCATGAACTTTGACATCTGCTGTTGACATGTGAGTAGCGACGAAAGCTACAAATTACAAGGATATCAATAAATCAATTCTTTCCACTTATATTTACCTGATAATTGAACAATATTTTATGATATGAAAAATGCATATCTGAGTAGTGTCCACTAAATGAGATCGATGTCTGTCCTGTAAAACCGAGATAGATCTATCTAACGGATCTGCATCATAAGGCCTTCCGAATGCCATATCTGTATCATATAACAGTCAATAACAATTAACAAATGAGCAAGTACTAGTATATAGATAACAATTCCGTAATAAATCTTGATATATGATAAAAACATACATGTTTCAATCAACTTCCATGGGACTGGGTTTTGGAAGTTGGGATTTGTTTGGAATTTGTTTGGGGTGAGTTTAAGGATTGTGCTGGTCTAACCCTCCACCATAATGAGACAAGCTGTTGGGGTAATTTGGAGATCGAGCATCGAAGCGACAATGTTGAATTAATGGAAATGTTAAGAGCGTGAGGCGAATCACGAATTTCTATTTTGACAAGATCGGCCGATTATGACTAGGTTGTTTACTCCAACCCACAGCAATAGTGGTCTTCCCCTCCTCTGCATCAATTCATTATGCAAACGAGTTGATTTGGACATTCCAGAGTGATGTGCGTTTCATTGGCTTTCAGCATCGATGGTTGGACCATTATAAGGAGCCATTCATATTCATGAATGGGATCTTTGATAGGTTGCCCATGTATCATAGTGCGATTAGTCTTGTAGTAAGAACAAATGATCAAAAATCTCTGGACGAAACTAACATCTTTTTGCTATAATATGATTACGGGGAGGAAATCATATATAAAGTGTCTTACCGCAAGTGCATTTATGGTCATGTAAGGATTGAAATGATGTGTTCGACCCTCTTTGACTTGACATGAAATGCGTCGTAGTAAAGAACCATCTCAAATGATCCGGCCTTAACATATTACCTTAATCTGCCAGCATCAACATATGGAGTATCTTGCTCATCGATGCTGATATGTTATAACCTTGTTCCCTTCTTGGAACAAAGTAAATATTGAGCCTAAAGTGTGAACCAAGCGGTTATAGAGTAGCTCCAAGCTCCTTTAAGAACACTGTGAAAACCTCAGACGGGTTTATGATATTCTCATATCTTGACCCTCCATAATGTGAAAGTGCCGTTTCCAAAGGGATGTTTTCCAACCATCGTTGACCTTTAAATTAATTCTCCCAATTGTGTCCCATATGCTTGGTAGATTTTCAACTTCAGTTTCTAGCTACTATGCACCAATTCTTTAAGATTTATTTTGAATCGATTCATAAAATTGCTTGCAAGATGATGCATCAAATCTATGATATGCATATAGTTCAGTCCAGCCAAAATGAACATCGAGTAATTCTTTGCCATAATGCGGATGTTTTATTTAGATATAACACAAGTCCCATCCATTGAGTTACCTTTTTTTGTACATCTCTAAGGCTCCTCCTTTAATATTCTATTCTACAATAGAAAATGCCGGTAAAAACAACTAATTATTTTCCATCTTTGACCCATAGTAATCATTAACGTGTCTTTATACTTCCCATACAAATGTGTTCCATCATTAATTAGTATGGGTCGACAATGATTAAATCCTTCAATAAATGAAATGCCTAGAAAACTCGTTGAAATACCTCGGTGTTATGCATATGATTGTCAAATGTTTTCAAAGTTACAATACATCCTGGATTTGCCTGCTCTAATGCCATGAAGAAATGTGACGATTACGCATATATGACTTATGGGAAGTCCCAGAAAGATTATAAGTTCTTTATGTTTTCCAACCAATGCCTTCTTATATGACATTTCATTTCCAAATTTCTCCATAATGGTTGCTTGGATAGAAGCTACTAACAAAGTGAACAGTGCCTTAATTGTTACATTGATATGATCAACAAATAAGTTAGAGTCCATTTGTTGATGGTCCCGATTCAAGCAAGGATTGACACAAGTATGTGGACCTTTATGCTTATTGATTACGAAGAAAGATGTATCTTTCACAACCATAACACGAAGCTTCCATGTACATTGACACTCCTCGGCCTTCTTATATCTTAACATAATAATTTTTTTTGAAGATGCAAAAACCATATACTGTTAATTGTGCTTTAATAAATCCTGTGACTCTTGACATCTGCAAGCTGACTTGGGAAGTAAAACCACAGTGACCTGGAAATTCTCCACCCAAGTTTGCGGTATTATAGTTCACCCATGGAGTCTAGTCATGACAACATTACCAAGTTTTCCACATTTTCAAAGAGGTAATGGTGTTAAATGTCCTGTAATTTCTTTATGCAGGTCTCTCAGGTTACGCAGGTTATTTGAGACATTACAGCTTTGCATCCTAAGATATATCTCCTTTAATTAATTCTCCATAAGTTGGTTAATAGTTAGAAAGACGGAACATGTCCATTAGCTTGAACATCTCCATCTCCATCACTTTCATCGTCACCATCTTCATCTTCATAATCTTAATTATCTTCATTTACTTCACATCTATTAGTTACAACAACTGGAGCGCTACTAGGCCCACACCCATAGTCCAATTCCTCAACATTAACATTTCCTCCAAGTAATAAATCTATGTAAGTACCAACTGAAGATTGATTTTAATGTGAAAACCTTACTAGGCGAAAGATAATTCAATTTCCTCCCATTCAGTTGTGTTGCAATTTCATTCGGAACACTATTGTCATCCCATATTGAACAAGGTCCAGAGCTATTTTTTCTTTTCAGATTGCTTACAGAGTGGTTACAGCATTTCTTTATTAATAGCATCATAAATATATCTGCTTAACTCATGATCATATGTGCAATCAATCGGGTACATCCAACCGCAATGCAGCTTTGTTGCCAACATATTTCACATATGTTTACAGTCTTCGATTTTTACATTATATTATATATTGAAACAATGATATTACTAAGCAAAATATCATTCATAAAGAATAATATATTATAAAAATTTTATTAACACAAAAGCAAACAAAGTGAATATGTGATAATTTGCAAGAGAATATAACATAAAATAAATGATGAATATTGAAAGCAGTTTCATTGAAGCCTAAGCTTGTATATATAGATAGAAAACAAAGTATTCACAAAAGGAGAAATAGTAAATTTCACAATTGTGATCATAAAAGAAAAGAAAGAAAAGAATGTTATTAGTTTCAAGTTGCAATGACGGAAGAATTTGAGTAGGATGCCTCGATATAACATTTTAGAGTGAGTGTAATTACAATGTTGATATATGTACCAAATGTTATAGCCATAGGCAGTGATGTGATGAAGTGGTAGGTGTGACCTTGAAAGACAAACTGAGATTTCTTTTTCCCTTTGCATAGTCTTCCTTACTACGACAAATGCTCGCTAGAGTGGGTGCATTTCTTAGTCATATGTACAGAGATTCCTAGACATGCAACAATGATGATAGTCACAGTACTGTAGAGCAGAGACAACTTACGAGGCTGCGGGACTGGGCTGGGTCCGAGGCTGTTAAAGGCCGACTGGGTGAACAGAATTCGAGCGACTAAGTAACTAGACAGAATCGGGACATGGGGTGGGAGCGATTTACATTCATTTCCGCTCGGAATCTCAATTCAAATCACTACTGTAATCCTAAATCATCGCGACATCGAAACTGCTATGTCATGGGTTAACTCTAGTGTCGTGACATTGGCTCGTTGTGACTGAATTTTGATGTTGTATTGATGTCAATTTCAATGACTTTGCTTGAAAAACTAGTCATTGTTATTTGTGATGTAGATTTGAAAGGCTAAGCTCCCTATGGGAAGAATCTTTTGTTGGGATTATTGTTTGTAATATTTTAATGTTGTTTTGGGTATGAAAACTAGAGTGATTTAACTGGTATTACTCTTACATTGAGCCCATTGAATATCAATGTTTGGTACCTAGAAAGAGCTGTATCATTGCTTTGATTTCTAGGAATCCTTCTGAGTGACACAAAGATGGACTACCTAAGAGCAAAGTGCAGTCACTTGGGGGTAAATTACACTGATACTATTTGAACTAATGCACTGACCCGAGGGCTTTGACCATTTCATTCCATCCGGTTTCAATTGTGGTAAATCAGTTTATTAATTAAAGTTTAGAAGTAAAGCGTCTAGTACTAAACAAATTTCATTAGGATAAAACATCAATTGGCATTATGTGGGTATTGCATAGACATAGCAATGACCAATTCTTGCATAGTTTGGGTAGTTCTATTGCATGGACTTAGCGGTAACCAATAGGATGCCTAAAGGAAAATTGCCCAAAAGTATCGTGTAATGCCTTAGTCTATTTTTTATTCTTAAAAATCATAAATTTTATTATTTATTTAGTTATAAATATATATATTTTTAAATAATTAATTTTCTTTAAAAGAATTTGAACATGCAAATGTTAATGAAATCCCATAAAAATAATAATTGAACTATCATATTTATTTTAAACTTCACGAATTTAAAGTGAAGTGAAGGATTATACCCATCCTCTGTCTTCCCAACCTTTTTTTATTTTATCAAATTTAGGATGAAGAAGAATGCAATTTTAAATAATAGTGTAGCCTCATCAGGATTCTTTCCCTATCGATGCTTTCAATCATTAAATAATAATAATAATAAATAAATAAATAACATAAATTATAAACATTATCTAACCTGACCAATAGGATTTAGATATTTTTCGATATTGAGGTATGCGAAAATATTTTCTCTCATTTTTATAAACATGGATGTCCATGCCAATTTACCGCGCATCTCGACTAATCATACAGGCTTGAAGTTAATGGTGGAAATAAACCTCCGATGTGGCGCCCAGGGGACTTGGATCGGTAACCATTGGGAGTAAGCCCAAGGCACCCTCCGTGGCTTTGAAGTTCAGAAAGTTTGAGTTAGGCTTGAGTCAGTTCGAAAGCGAGTCAAGTTCGAGCTTGAGTTGAGTTTGAGCTCAAGCTTGAGTTCGATTTGAGCTTCATTTTTCAACCTCGCGAGTTTTCGAGCTTGAGTCGAGTTCGAGCTCGAGTTTTTGAGTTTGAGTTAAGCTCAGTTGAACTCGAGCTCGACTCGTATCATTAGCACACCTAATGATAATCAACAGAAAATGTTGACTCAACTTCAAGCACATGTGAGAGCATTAACACACAACTTCTTGCATCAATAATAGTAAACACAATTAATGGTGTTCAAAAGGTAAAACCAAGTGGGGTGTTTATGTATTTTTACCCCTAGGTAAGTGTTGAATCTGTCCATTCCCTTAAAAAAGGAAGAAATACATAAATTTTCCTAACTTGAGAAGTCTTATCACTTTATGGATTAATTGTTTTCAGGTCTCCAGATAATACAACCTAAAGAAAACCCTTCATTTCCAAACAAATTTCTCTTCCCTTATATCAAGATGGATCTTTAAGGTTCTCATCTTCAGAGAAAAGCTCTAGCAATCATAATATAGCCCAAAATACCTAAATTTTATAATAATTATATTATATATTTCGAGTATAGGTAAATTAAGTAGGTTTTAAGGAAAAGCTGATAAATTGTGAAATGTGAAATGAATATGTGAGCATATGATTAAATGTTATATGCTAAAATGAAGTGATTGAACCAGAAATAAAACCAAGTGAAAAAAGACAGAATTTGGAAATTTAGTAAATGAGGACACAAGGGTCAAGATTGACTTAAATGCTAATGTGAAATAAATGATAAGTGAATGTGCAAATAAGGAGACTAGTAAGCTTTAAGTGAGAAAAATGGGAAAATGGGATTTAATGAGGAAGCCAAACATGGCCTTACACTTAAAATGAGAAATAAGACCAAATGTGGTCTTAGAAGAGCACATTTGTGCATTTGGCCAAAAAACGATTTTGAAAGGAAGTAGTGTGGGGAGAAAAAGCTAGGGTTTGAAAAGTGATTTTGGTGGGAGATCATTCCCATTATGGTTTCCAAGTGATCAAGGAAGAAGAAGGAAGCTAGGGCAAAGAGTTTCAAGAGATTCAAGGTATGAACCTAAACCCTAGAAAGTTGTATTTGATGTTTGGGTTAGAAAAACCCTAACCCATCCATGGGTTTTGCTCATGGTTGGTTTAGGATGATATTTGGATGTTATTGGGAGTGATTCCCATGTTTTGTTTTGAGATTTTGAGGATTTTTGGAGAAAAATCACAAAAGAGCAAAAGTTAGAAATTTGGGTACTTCGGGCTCCTACGCCGCATCATAGGGAACCCACGCTGCGGCATAGACCTACTCCAAGGCGTGGGATGCCTTGTCAAGGCGAGGCCGAGGTGCCAAAATGGCACCCCTCGGGTACGCCGAGGCATTGCAAAGCTATGCCGCGGCGAAGGCCTACGATCTACATAGCAGTGCTACGTCGTGGTGTTGCTACTATTCACAAAGGGCAAAATTTTGGATTTTTGTTCCGAAAGTCTAGTTTTTATACGCCGATTGTTTAGGGACCCTAATAAATGATTAATGGGGGTTCAAATAATAAAAAAACTAAATGAAAAAAACTTACTGTACCTCATGAGTAGTGCTAGTTTACTAAATGTGATGTGTGATTTGCTAGGGGCTGGTGAGGATCACCTAACTTAGGACCAAGATTGGCAAGAGGCAAAAGAAAGTGATTGGTTTGTTCTATCTTCTCCTATTCTCGTTTCAAGTTTTAAATGTTTATTACTAAATGTATAAGAAAAGCATTTGATTTGTTTAATTGATTTGAGGCGTTGATTGTGAAAGCGTTTGCATATAGAAAATTGCATGAGTATTGAAAATGAACTGTTTATACAAATGTACATATTTATACTGTATTTTTCTATAAAGGATTTGAACGACCTTAATAGAATGTTAACCCGTTTATTTAAGCACTAAAGGATAGATTGGTATACAGTAAAGTCGAGTGGTAATGCTGCAGACAGCGTATTGATGTGTCACTCAGATCAACGGCTGATGGGACAATGTCGATCTTGTTCCGCAGATTGATTTTTATAACCAGTTAAGCGACCAGTAGGACAGAACTATGTTATAAAACAAATGTTTTATATAGGCCTGCGTGACAGGACCATGCGTGATTGTCCTGTATACACAAAACATAGAGTTAAATTCGTTAGGGCATAGCCCCAGTTGATTTTGAGATTGTTAACATCTTTGGAATTGAAAAGCATGATTGAAAATTGAAATGAAAAAGCATTATAAGAAATGCATGATTTGGTTCTCAAATGATTCTTGCATATGAAGAGTGTATATCTTGGGTGATTCTGCATTAATATTCATTCTCCATTTGTTCTTTGGATGTGGATTGTCAAGATGCCTTACAATGCAATTGGATTTCTCCATATTCACTGGTTAGAAGCCCATGCTTTTCTCAAAGACAAGGATCTAACCAACTACTTGTATTTTTGACCTTCTTGCAAGATCTGGGTATTTTTCTTTCTCAATACTTCACACCTATTTCTTGAGACTGCAGATTTCTTGCTTCCCTTTGCAGGGTTATTGCAAAATTTCTACAACTCAATTGATGACTCATCCTTTAAATCTAATGGTTCTTCCCTTCCCTTGATTAGCTTTCTGCTAACACAGGGTCAGGAACTTCCCCTCAGATTAAGGTGAAGTCTATGATTATTTACATTGATAAATTTTCCCTTCCAACAGCAATTATGAGTTAATAGGGAATTTATCGATGTGAACTTTCCTAGCTTAGTAGTTCATCAATGGTAGTATATCATACCCACAAGTGGAATGTTCCCAACTCTCAGGAATCTCCATCTCTGTGTCATGTAGAGGGCCTCCTGGAAATCAGAGCAGAAAATAATCCTTGAAATGGTATCATATGCTACCATTGGGAACTGATCTATTCAAAACTGACATCAATCAAATAAATTCAAATCCAAGTATTTCTCTCTAATGATCAAAAGGCGTAACTAATGGTAAATCCAAATCTGATGGCTAGCGTTCCTAATCTTGCATTACAATGAGCAATGGATCATTGATCAAATACACCTTTGTAATTGTAATAAGTGAAAATAACGAATTCGGAAATTTGTCCGGACTTCATTAATTTCGGTGAAAGTAATTGTAGAAAATCATAAATTTAAATCATTCATCGTTTACGTAACTTACCCCAAACATTTTAAATGATTTCTTTCATGGAATTTAATTTTAGGTGTTTTAAGGTCCATCATGAATTTATAATAATAATTTTTAGGAATTATTTCTCAATTAAAACGAATTTTAGGAAAATATACCCGGTAGGTCAAATTCGAAGCGGTTGGCCGAGAAATAGAATTTAAAAATATAAATGAATGAAATAAATTATGGGAATTTTAAAAGCAAATTAAGATGCATAATATATCATTATAAAAATAAAATTAATGAAAATACATGAATAAAAAAAAATCATTGAGCAGTGAACCGGGTAGGGAAAAGTCCATGATTTAATTGGTGAGATAAAGACATTTTAATAATTCCAGGGCCTTAAAAAAATTCAATAAAAACCCCTCAGGGACTTAAGTGCAATATTGAATTAATTTTTTTAAAAATATTAGACCTCAGAAAATCAGGCATAAAACAAGAAAAAATTGAAGAACCCTAGGTTCTCCATTAGAGGCGCCAATTCTTTGGGAAGGAAGAAAATTTTTGCAGCCAATTCCTTTAGATCAACCTGTGATTTTTCATGGTGGGGAGACTACAAAAGGTATATTAAAGCTCCATGGTTTTTAATTTTGGTTTTTCATGGTCGGTATTGGAGGAAAGGGGCTGAATTGATAAATGGTTGATGTTTGGATGGTCAATTAGGGCTGTTTGGAATGAATTAATTGTTCTAATGTGTATGCTAGGTTGCAATTGCATTTTGAATATATAGAATGTGACCTAAGAGGTATGAATTAGGTCTGGTATGTTTAAAATTTGGGGAAAATGTATTTAGAATGAATTGAGAGGTGGTAATTAGTGGAATTAAGGGGTTGAATCGATTGAATGTGAATTTATGTTTGAAGGTCGACTTGGACAGAGATCATAGGAGGACCTAATGGACGGGTACAGGGCCAATTTGACATCATTGAAGATATGGATGTTAGTGAGAATTTTTCCCACTTTGGTTTCAGGTCTTTTCTACGTCGGTGAGAAAGATATAGGCAAAATGCTAACTGATCGCGTCTGCCAAAAAAACGAGTTAAGTGATTAAACTTATTAGATAAGAAATTAGTTGTGAAATTGAATATTAAAATTATAATTTTGGGTATTTAGATGTTAAAAGGCATAATGTTGAAGGTAAGGAAAGTAAAAAGGGGATTTTAAAAAAATTATTTAAAAAGCTCAAGTTAGGCGATTAAATAGAAACGGGTAAACGGCCTAATTGAGTAGTGGATAACAAGGTATGGCTCGTTATGATTTTGACGTTATCTTTATATTTCTTTTCTTGCATGAATATTGGTATAGCAAACGAAGTTGGGGAAGGCTCACACGTTCAGGGTGAATAGCCTAGCTAAGCCTGGACTAATAGGGAGGTGAGTAAATTTATATCATCGTACTTGCACCTTCGAAATGTATAGTGGTGTTTTCATTGTTTGACTTGATCGTAGTAATTGACTATGATTAAGACCCTTATTCTTGAGCATTCATTGGTGGAATTTGTCATATGCCACAAGTCACGTGTCTGATGAATATCATGCGGGCACGGTCAGCTAACTCTTGTACTGTTGGTGTTATCTCTTGTTGCATCTTTTGAGATGCGGTCGGCTATAACTATGTCGTTAATGTCATTGATGGTATGAATCACGAGAAAGCCTAGCGATGGGGAGGTCGCTGAGGCTATGTGCACGCAGTACCCTGCAGTGCTTGACCAGCAGTGCCTTCCTAAGTGGTAAAACTCTGGCGTGAACCGGCCGTTCTCACGGATCTTTGGTTGGAATGTAGTTCGATTATAAAGGTAAAAGGAATGTAAGTTCTGAATGGTAAACTATATTTACGTGTTTTAACCTCACAAATCATTTGATATTGTTGTTCATATTGTATTTGTTGTTGCATAACCTATGTACGATGATTGATTGATTGAGCATAACCATCCTTGTGAGTTGGCCTTGAGTACCTAGCCTCACAAGTATGGTGACGATATATTTTACTCACAGAGTTATCTCACCCACAATTGATTTCCTCGTTTTGAGGTAGACGGAAAAGGAGAATCAGGGCATTTCTTGACCACTTGGATTCTATTTGAAACATGTAATGGATTATTATTTGTTTATTTGGTGAATGAGTCCTAAGTTTCACGGAAAGGCTCCATGGTGAATTAAATTGGTTATTAAGGTTAATTTATTTGGTTCATCGATAAATTTTGAATAGTTGAGTTGGATAAATTTTGCTGATGAAAACTTATTGATATTTTTGATGAGACCCGTTGAGGTCATTTTGTTAGTGGATGACCACGGAGGTCTATTTGTTATGTTATTTGAGATAATATCATGATATGAGATTTTGAGTTAATTATTAGTAGATTTTAGATTGATATTGAATAGGGATTTGTCATTAGTTATAGAAACGAATAGGTCTTCTTGAATTTTGGTAGAAATTATGGGACTTGGAAGCACTCTGGTTTTGGTGGCCTTAAGCCTACCATTCCACTAGCGTCGGTCTGACCTATAAAAGTGGGATGTGACAAAGTTGGTGTCGAGCCCCGAGGTTTAAAAGAACTTTAGGGATGTTATTTGGAGTAAATGATAAATGTGACACCATGGAGCATAGGATTTCAAATTGTCTTTTGTATGTCATCATAGTATAGTTAATTTCTGCGTATCCTATAGATGAAAAGTTTAAGTACTCTTGATATGTATTGTGAATCTAAGTATCATTTGTTTTCTTGGTTGTCATAATTGCCACCAAGAAGACAACAAGGCGTACCCTGAGGCGTGGACCACCTCGCCAGGCGAGAGTCATGATCCGATAGATGTTGGGATGCGGATGTAGATGCATTGCATCAAGATCGGTGAGATGGAGATAAATTCACCTAGATCGAGGTGAGAGTGCAGTGAAATTTGAGAGATGTTCCTGCAGGGATAATACATGTACAAAGCGAACAAGCCAAAGTGTTGTTATTTGATCAGGGAGCCACTCACTCATTTGTATCCCCATCTTATGCTAAGAAATTGAACAAGGGTAAAATGATAATGGAAAATCCCTTAGCTATTAGCACACCGCTTGGAGAGAAATAGTTAGAATTGAACTATAATACGGATCATATTGAGATAATGATAGGGATAGCGGATTATATCTTGATTTGATTAGATTGCCTATCTTGGAGTTTGATGTTATCTTAGGTATGGAATGGTTGTCGATAACTATGCGACCATGGATTGTTATAGAAAAGAAGATAGCAGTTAAACCATTGGGATACGAGTTGTTTTCTAGGGAGATCATAATGGAAGCCCTAGTACCTTGATTTCAGCTATAGCAGCCAGGAGGTTACTTAAGAAGGGTTGCCAGGGGTATTTAGCTCATGTGAGAGATGCTAGAATTTCCTCTACTGATTTGGGAGATATACCTGTTGTGAGGGATTACTCAGATGTCTTTCTTGACGATTTACCAGGATTAGCACCAGACAGGGAAATTGAGTTTAATATTGACTTGTTACCTGGTACAAATCCTATATCTATTGCACCATACCATAGCTGCTTGAATTGAAAGAAAGAGTTGAAAGAGAAGTTTGCAAAGTGCGGATAAGGAGTTTTATTAGACCAAAGCGGTTCGGCATTAAATTCTGCCGGTGTTATTTGTGAAGAAAAAGAGATGGGACTATGAGGATGTGCATTGATTAAACGATTGAATAAGGTAACAATCAGAATAGGTAGCCACTTCCCGAGAATAGATGATTTGTTTGACCCGATTCTGAGGGCAGTCATTTTTCAAAGATTGACCTTCGGTCTGGTTACCATCAGTTGAAGATAAGGAGGGAAGATATACCCAAGACTGCATTCAGGACTCGGTATGGTCATTATGAGTTCTTGGTATTACCGTTTGGCTTGACTAACGCACCAGCCACGTTTATGGATTTGATGAACCGGGTTTTCAAACCCTATCTGGATAAATTTGTGGTGGTGTTTATAGATGATATCCTGATTTATTCGAAAAGTCATGTGGAACATGGGGAACACCTCAGGATTGTCCTTAGAACACATCAACTGTATGCAAAACTGTCTAAATGTGAGTTTTGGCTTAACAGTGTGAGTTTCTTGGGGCATGTGATAAGCAAGGAGGGTGTTTAGGTGGATCCAAAGAAGGTAGAAGCGGTGTCACAGCGGCTTTAGACCTGATGTGGTGAGATCGTGGTTTTCTGGGTATGGTGGATATTACAGGGAGATTTGTGAAGATTTTCCGAATATACGCTCCGACACGGTGATCGGGAAGCAAGTAAAATTTGAGTGGGATGACACAGTGATGAAGTTTCTAGAAACTTAAGGATTGCTTAACTCTTTGCTCCCGGTGTTAGCATTACCCACGAGATCAAGGAGGTATGACGGTGTATTATTGTGATGCCTCGAGAATAGGAGTTGGGTTGTGTTTGATGCAGAATGGGAAGGTAATAGCATATGCATCCAGACAGTTGAGGAGACATGAGTTGAATTATCCTACACATGACCTGGAGATGGCGACAGTGATTTTTGCACTGAAGATATGGAGGCACTACTTATATGGTGAGAAGTGTAAGTTTACGGATCTAAAGCCTTCAATACATTGACGAGAGAGATTTGAATCTCGAGCGAGAGAGGAGATGGTAGAGTTCTTGAAAAAGACTATGATTGCAGTTTATATCATCTGGGAAAGCGATGTGGTGGTGATGCTTTAGCCGAGGAAGTCCATGGGCGATCTAGCACATATTTGATACATAAGAGGGTATAGTGAAAGGAGTTGAGGATACATTTTAATATGGAATCTGAGTTTGAGATTCTGAGTCCCGAGAGTTAGTTGCACGAGTTCTAGGTGAGGCCGCATTGATTGATGAGGTCGAGGCCAGCGAAGATAGGATCCTTCCTTTATTAAATTGAGGGAGACGGTACAGTCAGGACAGACATCCGGATTTGAAATTAGGGATGGCATCTTGAAGGGCGAGGGAAATAGGCGTGTGCTGATGTAGATGGGTTGAGACAAAGGATTCTCTGGGGAAGCCCATAATGCACCTTATAGTGTTCATCCGGGAGTCACGAGATGTACCGGGATGTTAAAGGGTATGTATTAGTGGAATGGGATGAAAAGGATGTGGCACAGTATGTGGCATCATGTTTAACATGCCAACAAGTCAAATTTGAGCACGAGAGACCTGAGGTCTTGCGAGGAGTTGCCATTACGAATGGAAATGGGAGAGAATTCACTATGGACCGTAGATTTGGGTTACTAAAGACTCGGAAAGGCGTGATTTGGTTGGGTTATAGTTAGAATTGTGAAATCAGCTCACTTCTTAGCTGTTAAGACCACTTACTCTGGTGGCACGATATGCACGGTGTATGCGGACGGTATAGTAACCCAGCGCAGTGCAGTGTCATAGTATCGACGAGAGGTCCCGCAGTTCACCTCGAGGTTTTTGGCGAAGCCGGGGAAGCCTTGGGTACTGGCCCGGATTCGATTATAGCTTCCATCCTCAGACAGATGGGCGGAGTCAAATGGACAATTCGAGACTAGGATACTCGGATGTGTTATGGATTTCGGAGGTAGTTGGGAAAAATATTTGCCTTTGGTGAGATTTGCTTATAATACTTGACTACCATTCTCACGATTGGAATGGCGCCATATGAGGCACTCTATCGTGAATGTAGGTCACCTTCTTGTTGGATGGAGCTAGGTGATAGAAATTTGGAAGGTCGAGTTGATCGGGAGAAACCACGAGAAAGTACCTAATGACCCGGGAGAGAATGAGGACGACTTCCGGTCGACAAGAGTAATGCTGATCCAGGAGGCGGGATGTACGAGTTTAGTGTGGAGTGATCCGCGTTTTTTCCTTAAAATATCTCCTATGAAGGGAGTGATGAGATTCGAAAAGAAAGGGAAGCTGACACCGAGATATATAGGGCCATTTGAGATATTGGATAGGGTTGGCAATGTATCACTACGAATTAGCTTTGCCCCCAACTGGCCATGTGCATCGGTGTTTCACATCTCAATGTTACGGAAATGCGTTCCTCATCCGTCTCACATTCTTCGATTTCGGGATTGAGGTTGATAAGGATCACATCATATGAAGAGAATTGCATTAGCCATAGTGGATAGATAGATCGGGAAGGCGAAACAAAGAAATAGCTATGGTAGAGTTTCAGTGGCAGAATCACGAAGTGAAAGTGTGCACGGGAGAGTGAAGCGGTCGATGAAGGACAAATATCCTCAACTCTTCGGTGATAGGTACACACTCTTTAATAAATTCGAGGCAATTTTTTATAAGGGAAGAATGTAACACCCCAAACATTTTTAAATGATTTTTTCATGGAATTTAATTTTAGGTGTTTTAAGGTCCATCATGAATTTATAATAATTTTTGGAATTATTTCTCAATTAAATGGAATTTTTAGGAAAATATACCCGATAGAGTCAAATTAAAAGCGGGTTGACCGAAATAGAATTTTAAAAATACCCAATAGAATGAAATAAATTATGGGAACACATGAAGCAAGATAAAGTCCAAATATATGTTATAAAAATAAAATTAATGAAAATACATGAATAAAAAAAACAAAAATATGTGAGCAGTGACAGGGTGGGGAAAAGTCACTTGATTTTGTTAAGGAGCAAAGAGACATTTTAATAATTCCCAGGACCTTAAAAAAATTCCAATAAAAACCGCAGAAATTAATTTCAATATTGAATTAATTTTTTAAAATATTAGGCCTCAGAAAATCGAGCAAAAAACAAAAAAATTAAAGAACCTAGGTTCTCCGTTCGGCCTTGACTAGCTAGGGGAAGGAAGAAAATTTTGTTGCAGCCAAGTCCCTTTGAATCAGCCTGTGATTTTTCATGAGTGGGAGACTTCTGAAGGTATATTAAGCTCCATGGTTTTAATTTTGGTTTTGCATAGTGCGTATTGGAGGGAAAAGGGGCTGAATTGATAAATGGTTGTTGTTTGGATGGTCAGTGAAGTTTATTTTGGAATGAATTAATAGTTCTAATGTATGCTAGGTTGCAATTGCATTTTGAATATAGAATGTGACCTAGAGGAATGAATTAGTCTGGTATGTTTTAAATTTGGGGAAAATGTATTTAGAATGAATTGAAGGGTGTTAGTGGAATTAAGGGTTGAATCGATTGAATGTGAATTTATGTTTGAAGGTCGGCAGGACAGAAGAATCATGGAGGGGATCTAATGGACAATTTTTAGGGCCAATTTGACATCATTGGAAAGATATGGATATTGAGTAGAAATTTTCCATGGTTTCAGGTCTTTCGACGTCGGTAGAAAGATATAGAGCAAAATAATAACTGATGTAATCTGCCAAAAAAAAAAAACGAGTTTAGTGATTAAACATTAGATAGAAATTAGTTGTGAAATTGAATAGTAAAATTATAATTTTGGGTATTTAGATGTTAAAGGCAGAATGTTGAAGGTAAGGAAATAAAAGGGGATTTTAAAATTATTTAAAAGCTCAAGTTAGGCGATTAAATAAAGCAGATGTGACACAATTGGAGTAGTGGATAACAAGGTATGGCTCGTTATGGATTTTGGCGTTATCTTTATATTTCTTTTCTTGCATGAATATTGGTATAGCAAGCGAAGTTGGGGAAGGCTCACACGTTCGGGGTGAATAATCTTCATCAACTGAGACTAATAGGGAGGTGAGTAAATTTATATCATCGTACTTGCACCTTTGAAATGTATAGTGGTGTTTTCATTGTTTGACTTGATCGTAGTAATTGACTATGATTAAGACCCTTATTCTTGAGCATTCATTGAATTGAATTTGTCATATGCCACAAGTCACGTGTCTGATGAATAATCATCTTTGAAACACGGTCAGCTAACTCTTATTATGTTAGTGTTATCTCTTGTTGCATCTTTGATGCGGTCGGCTATAACATGTCGTTAATGTCATTGATGGTATGAATCACGAAAGCCCTAAGCCCGATGGGTCATCGGGCTATGTGTATAGTACCCTACGGTGCGAGGTGAAACAGTGCCTTCCTAGAGTGGTGGTAAAACTCTAGGCATAGAACCCGGCTCGTTCTGCGGATCTTTGTAGTTGGAATCATACCCAGTTAATTATAAAGGTAAAAGGAATGTCTGGTTCTGAATGGTAAACATATTTCTGTGTTTCAAACCTCTAAATCTCATTTGATATTGTTGTTCATATTGCCGCTATTTGTTGCATAACCTATGTACGGTGATTGATTGATTGAACATAACCATCCTTGTGAGCTGGCCTTGAGTACCTAGCCTCACAAGTATGGTGATATATTTTACTCACAGAGTTATCTCACCCCTAGTTGATTTTAAATAACACCGGGGTAGACGGAGAAAGGAGAATCCGGGCATTTCTTGACCACTTGGATTCTATTTGAAACATGTAATAGATTATTATTTTGTTTGTTGGTGAATGAGAGTCTAAGTTTCGAGGAAGGCTCCATGGTCCAGTGCTTGATTATTGGGTTAATTATTTTGGTTAAATCGATAAATTTTGAATAGTTGAGTTGGATAAATTTTGCTTTTGATGAAAACTTATTGATATTTTTGATGAGACCGTTGAGGTCGTTTTTGTTAGTGGATGACCACAGAGGTCTATTTGTTATGTTATTTGAGATAATATCATGATGAGATTTTGAGTTAATTATTAGTAGATTTTAGATTGATATTGCGAATACTTGAGTTTGTCATTAGTTATAGAAACGAATGGGTCTTGCAGTTACTCGGTGAAATTATGGGACTTAGGCTTGCCTACGGGTTTTGGTGGCATAAGCCTGCCATTCCTGTAGTGGTCATAGCCTTTAAAGTGGGATGTGACGGTTTCTACACAGTCAGCAGTTCAAATCCGGAAAAAGAAAAAAATATTCTAAAAATATACGGTGAGTCCTTCTCCTCTTCCCGATTTCCTAGGTATCGAAGGCAGGATTGCTAAAAAACTTATCGGATTTATTATAGCGTAAAATTGGGCACGATTCCAAGCTCGGTGGATATCCTAAAGGCCCGGAGTTCTTTGTTTTCAATCCGACCTCAAAATGAGTCGTGACTGAATTCTCTCATTTGCACTTGTTTAGATTACAACTGACATCTTCGGTTGTGACTAGATTCCTTACAGTACGCCTTGATTAATTCAATCGACCTCGAAATGGAGTCGACATGGCTCTTACCTTATTGTCTGCGATGCGACCTCTATTCCCGGGTTGCGACCACATTTCTGTGGCCATGTCTTCAGTTCTAGGTCATGACTTCTTTTTCTGGCTGCGACTTCTTTGTTTGAGCTTCTGTTCTCATACATGTTGCTTGTCACGACGTTAATAACAAGTTGCGACAAAGTAATTTCTCTTATCACCGCTTTTCTGGTTGCGACCTCAAAAACAAGTTGCAACCTCTTTGTTACCTTGCTGACCCTTTGTCTTTGTCTCGATTCGCCCTTAGTCGCAGCACACCTATTATCTCTGTGTGACCCAGCCATCTGTTATTACCAAATTTTTAGTCGTGATCGAAAAACTGGGTCGCGACCTCAATTGATACTCCTTGCCTTCCTTCTGGTCGCAACCCCTATTTTTTTTTTTAGTTGCAATCATTTTCCTTGCTTGACCTCTGTTGGTCGTGACCACAAAAATGGTGTGTCGCGACCTTATGGACCTATTTATTTTTCGGTAGAGTTTTGTCGGTTGCTTAAATGTAGTTCGACTGAATGATTAGTTGCAACCTGAAAACCCTCCATGTAGAGACCCTTGGTCTTTGTTTCATGTTGCGACCTCAAAAGCGCGTGTGACCCGAGTTGAGTCTTTCAATTAGAACTAGTTGCAACTGTTTTCACGCAAAGGCGCCATCTATGAAGCCGTCCAACCCCGATCAACGTCGCGACCTCAGGTTTATGTTGCGACTTGCGTTGTCTTCATTTGGCGTCGTGACCTCAGAATCTTCCTTGAATATTCCTTACGTCTCAGCCCCGGCTCTTCCTTGTTTACTTGAATCTATTTACAAAGGTGCCTTTAGTATTTAAATTACTTGTACTCCGCTTACATCGTGACTTGGCGATACGACCTTCCATTTCTCCTCGAGATAGTCTTAGTGGTGTCGTGACTTGGAATTAAGCAGGCCAGAAGAGTTCCTTGTTGCGAACTTCACCTGCTATTAAAGCTGTTTTCTTTTTGGTTCTTCTTTGGGGCTTTTCATTCTGCGTAATTCTCTACAAGGTGTATTTGAAAGTAAAATATCCATATTTCTGCATATTAATCAGCATTCATATTTTAATCGAACACAGAATTAGAAAATGGATTAAAAATCAAATGAGTTTTGACTCATCAAATTCCCCAGAGCTTATTTTGCTTGTCCCCGAACAAAGAAAAGAAAGAATTGTTTGTTCTCAAACAATTGAGCTTTATTTTTAAGGACATTTTTTTTTATTTAAACCATAGTTTTTCTTATTTTACCATTTGACTTGAATAAGAAGGTTGCAACATTATCTCAAATTCAGTCATCAATTGAGAAAAAGGAAATGTTTTCAACCTCCATCACAAATAAGTTGATGAAATTTGCATGTAAACAGACTAGTCAAAATAAATCTTGTTCTATGAGTGTGTGTAGGTCTTCCTTCCTATTCATCTTTTTGTGAAATTAGTTAATCTTCTGAAATTCTCCTTAGAAGCTAATTTAAGTCCCATAGGCTTGTTTTTCATATTGATCTCCACTAATGTAGGCAAACTCAACCTTCAAGATCAAAAAGGTCTTTTCGGGCTTGTAATGTGGAAGCAGGTAATTGGGTAGATAAATGGAAAAGAATTTTAGGATGCAAATTACAGATTCCATTCTTTCTTTCGTATAATGGCCTTCATCTTTCATCCTTTTCTTTCTTCTTATAAGCTCCTCCCACCTTCAACTTATCGATTCAGTTCCTTTTCAGCGAAACTGAGTTCAAGAGTGGAATAGTGCTATGTTTATCTTATTAGGCTTTCTATCACTCTTAGAGAACTTTGGAGCCAGCAACTCTACTTTGATTGGCATTAAGGGTACTAGAGTATTGAAACACCCCTACGAACTTAATTGTTCAAGAGAATGAGCTGGTAAAACTTATTCCTTCAATTTCTTTTCAGCTATTTATTCTTCAATTTATTTTCATGCTGTCCTTGTAATCTAAAAGAAATCAAATTCCCCCAAACTTATTCCTTTCTGCATAGTAAACTTTTTCCTTTTAAAGCAGAGTGAATTTTGGGGTTCTTTAAATAAGTATTAATTCTAAGAAGGGAATTAAGGTCTTTGATTGTTGCTATTTGAAGAAGAAATTAGGCTTTAGAGCTCGATCATGAAACTAAATGTATGCTTTTGCATATAATAATGGAAGGCTTGAAGAGTTCAAACTTCCAAGGATAAAAAGCCTCTATCATTTTCTTGTTAGTTGTTTACGCACAGGATTTCGCCTCAACCAATAATCTAACAAGTTCTAGGACCATATGCTTTTGAATTTGGATTATTCCAGAAGATGTCCCTAATCCCTCTTAAAGTATTAAGGATTTTCCAGACCTTGTGCATAGTTTTTTCCAAGATTTGTGTGGACTTAGTTGTTTACATTCAAAATTCAATCATTTTCTTTGCTCTTTCAATCGTGTATTTTTTTCCTGATTCTGCAATTTAAACTTGGTTCAACTAAAAACTCGCAACCTCTTATTCAGTTCCATAGTTCCCTAACCTTTCTCTCTTTACAAGCAGGTTGTTCTAGCTCTCAAGGCGGTAATTGTGTCATCAGTATTGTAAAGAAAGCTTGAAGATATAGATCATTTCTTGCATAAATAATGAATGACACAAACAACACAATTCACTTAATCATTCATGAACTAAAACAACCACTTTATTACAACCCGGAATTTCATTTATTCAATAAATTCAATTTCAAACACTCACACGCATAACTGCTCTCTCATCTATACAAAAACTAATGCAAAAATACAATAACATCAGATCTAATCCAGAGGAAGATTCTCTATTCCTCGATCTAAAACCCTATGCCTTCCCTCCTAAAGGTCGTAGCTCCCGCTTAACCGGCCTTCCTTTATCACGAATGTGCAGGAAGCAAAGGGGTTGATGCCAGAAAGGCACCCAACAAGGCGAGCCTCTTTCCCTCGCTCCTCTGTCGCAGTTCCTCCGATGATGGAGTTTTGGTTAACCCTTCTTCCAATTCTCTTCCCATCATCCATTTTCTTAACGATAGAGCGTCTTTTGGAATCATGACTGGAATTGGTTTGTTTTCCGACTCCATTCATTCCATACGCTCTACATTTTCACCCTTGGAACTCATCTTTTTCCTCATCCTCCTTTTTCTTCATTTTCATTGTTCATTCTATCTGTGTCTTCCCATCCTTTTATAGTGACTTTGGTTCTCAGGGGAACGAAAAAGCTCTTAAATCTCTTTAATATTCTAATGAATGACAAGTAAATTGTCCGATCCGAGCGCCTCGCTATTTCCAACCCGAGATTTTAAGAAAGAAGGGAAAAGCTTTAAGGAAGTTTCGATCGCTTTTCTTTAAGAGGCATTGAATATATTTTTGAATTCCTCTTTGAAAATATGCGACCTAAACTAGTTCCCTTTCCTAATTCCGACCGGTTTTCTCGATTCTCAGATAATACCGCCTCGTCGAGGTTCCAAATTGTAACGCTCCCAAAAATAATTCTAGAATTTTTATAATAATTTTATTATATATTCCCGTATGATCAGCCAAACTTAGGTTTTTCCTCGAAAGGATAAATCGACAAATTGTGAAATATAAACTGTAAAAGGGGTGAGCATATGATTTATTATTATATGCTAAAAATAAGGAAATTGATCTAACCTTTGTAAATAAACCCAAGTGAAAAAGGGAGCATGTGGAAATTTGTAAAATGTGACCTAAGGGTCAAATGATAGCTTAAATGCTAATAAGAAATAAATGATAAATGATAAGGAAAGTGAAATAAAGAGTTAGAATACCAAAAATGGAAAATTGGATTTATGGTGTGGCCAAACAAGGCCTTATGAAGATTAAGTGACTTAAGACAAAAAAAATGAGAAATGGGAAATGGGTGTAGGCCAAACACGGGCCTTACTCTTACAGGCAAAGGATTTAAAAGACCAAACTTGGGTCTTAAATGCTCATTTTTGAGCAAATCACGTTTTTTGAAGTGAGAGGAGAAAAGGGAGAAGGAGCGTGGTTTCCAAGAGTGCAAGCTTTAGGATCCTTTCCCCACTTCAAGCCCTAAGAGATCAAACAACATGGAAGAGGAGATTTGAAGAGGTATTGTAAGAAAAATCAAAAAAACCCTAACCTCATATTTTGATTCGATTGGGGAAAAAGCCTTAACTTGAGAGAAAAGGGTTTTCATTGTTTCTTAAACCACATTCGGGAGTCAAGCTTTAGATTCCACGCGATTTTGATACTGACGAATCGGGGAAGATCAGCGGATGAAAACGAAAGTGAAAATGAAAATCCGCACATTTACGGGCAAAGCCCGTAGGTGTACTCGGTACAGCCGAGCCATACCGCACAGCATGCAAGGTAACCTGCATGTGCATGTCGTGTACCGGGTAATGTGCCCTCGCTTTTGACATGTTTTCGCACCGTTAAGTCCCTATCATTCGTATACTCGATGCATAAAAATCTTAAGAAATGAATAATGGGTTCAAATAAGGATATAACTGTTTAAAAACGTATCGTACTCGCGAGGCTTAAAATTCGGCCTCTCTTCGCGTACTTAGTGTCTTAACTCCAAGACCGCAACAAAATAAATTTGTAATTCACTAAAATCGTTTAACACCGCTTATCCACCAAGAGTGGCATGAATGTTAATGATCAGTGGACGGCGATGATCACTCAACTCTCGACCGAGACCGGCTATACAGTTGTGATTCGACAAACTGCTCGTTTCTTCCGACTCGCTCTTGTTTCACATTTTGGTAGCTCACTAAGTAACTATGAAATGAGTACATGAATGAGTACATGATCAAGTATATGGAACGGTGTCTTCATAAATGAGTATATGAAATTGCCACATAGATTGGAGTATATATCTTCTGTAGTTATTAAATACCTAAAGCGAATATGGAATTGAAATGTGATATTTGAAAAAATGAATGCGATCGATGATAAGGACGATTCATTAAACTAATCCGCCATAAATGTGAATTGAATGATATCAATGAACCACCCGACTGGATGCCGCACTAATCGGAGCATCACGTAAGGTACCCGAAATTTTCCAATGTCCCACTCGCGATGTACCAATTCCAAGATCCCCGTCATGATGCGGCGTATGGCATCAAAGGTTGTCGTCCCACTGGGCAGATGCACCAATCGACATCCGCCTTGATGCATATGACATTTAATTGATACCACATGCCTGGGCAGGCACCAAACCATCCGCCATGATGGGAGACCGACTGTTAAATGTGAATTGTACCTCATCATCGGATAACAAGGGTGGATTCATCAAACTAATCCGTCGCAATGTAAATCAAATTACCGAATGATAATATGGGCGGAATTATCAAACTAATCAATAAATGTGAATTGAATCTACTTAATGATAGCCGCGGCGAGATTCATCAAACGGAACTGGCCGTAAATGTGGGATTTTGAATAGTCAAGGTGAAATAACCCAAAAATTACCATGAATGGGATTTTTATGCATATGCTTAAATCTCATAAATTGAATGGTGATCAATTATTGCATTGAAAAATGCATGCCGTGATAATGATAAATGAATTGTAAAATGAAAGTACAGAATGAAATAGCATGAGTATATGTTGATAAGTAATAGGCATGAAGGTTTAATGTTAAAATTCATGCTAATTGAATATTAAAATAGAAACTCAGATAGAACTACTAAGCATGAAAAAATGCTTAGCAGAGGTTTTTAACTGCATGAGTAACGAAGGAAGAGTGGTATTATGATCGCACAAAGAGAAATCGTTGTTTAGAGCATCGGGTATGCAATAAGCACTGGCTATTTTATATATCATCCTTTTGAAATCTCGATTTGTAATACTGGTTTGTGTGGAAGGCAGTCATCTTCTGCGGTAGCGCTTCACAATGCCTGATATCGCACTGCTTGAATTCAAATGATCGTGGTTTCCAAACTGAACCGCTCAAACTTAACAACGGCTCGGATGCATAAACAAATGCTGAGCAAACAGATCCGCCTGATCCGCCATTCTGCCGAGCGAGGATTCGGGCCCGACACTTAAAAAACGTATCAAAATGAAAATGAAAAGAATTAAATCCAAGGCGTCCCCGGTCCTCGTCGGATTCGCCATCGTAGGACTGCCTCCTGGGGTCGCCACACAAATGAACCTGTTCTTCACCGACATACTCTCACGCTGCACTTCGATCATTCCTAAGATCTAGAATTATCTTTCTCGACGGTATCCATAAAATGAAAATTTTGAGGGTAGCATGTTCGCACTGGCTAGTGGTTTGAGATTCGAAGAATTAGGAGCGGGAAGAGTAAAGAAATGTTAGTTGACTTCAATGAATTCTGGAAGTTTGCATGAAATGGCCGCTTCACACTGTTTTGATTGGCCCGAGGTTGCGATCATTCCAACGGAAGGTCGCAACATTAAATTTTTGAGTCACCACACTAACGCTGCTTTCATTAACTCCTCAGAATCGTCGCTACGCCCATTCAAAGTTACGACTCACCCCATTGAGTTAATCCATTTACGGTCAGCACCTACTTAGCTTGTCGCAACCTCGAGATGTGGTCTCAACAAGACCCGGATGTCACACCGAAATTTTCTAATCCTAATTCTAAAACTCCATTTCCAAAACAAATTTCAATTCAATAAATCCAATCAAAAACAAGTACACCATTCTCGCATTCAGACATTCACCAAATCAACTCTATAATGCAAACGGATTATAACGAACCCACCAAAATTTTCCCCTAAAATTCAATCACGCTGACACTAAAACAATTATCATTAATCGTAGAAGAGAGCACGCCCTCTTTGCCTCGTGTGCGCATCGGAAATTTGTGACGCAGATTCCCTCAGATACGCATCCATTCCACAAAAAAAAAAAAACATACATACATTAAAGCAATAATAATAAAATCACACCTCAAGCTACATTAAAAAAATAATAATAATAAAAAATAAAAAATAAAAATTTCTAGCACAAAACTCAAAGCTTAAAACAAACTCGTAGCCAGGCTGCCTCCCACAAAGCCGCTCCGTTTTGAGTCCTTACTCTGGACTTGCCGCCATTAAATCATGCTTTCCTCAAATTTTTCACTCAAAACTAGGAATCATTTTATCCTAATTTCTCCAAGGTAGTGTGACAGCCTAATACGCAAAGTGTATAAAATGAATGCCTATGCGCAAGTGCACTTAGCCCCAAGTAATATAGTGTACTTAAAGTACTCTGATATCGACCACGTGGAAAGGTAACTGAATTACGTAGGTTCTCGCTTCGCATAATATCTAAATAAAGGGATTTTAGATAAAATCAAATAAGGAAACTATAACTAAATTATTGATTCTAGGTGAATTTAATGGTGTTGGCGCTTAGGTTAAATACGCCCTATCACGCTCCAATGGGATTACTCTTCCCAAAGATAGTGTTACTTAACATATTTTTGTAATATGTCAATCAAGGCGAGGTGATCTTGTTTACTTGCAGGATATCCTCTCTCGAGGTATATATCCCAATACTATCTCGTGAATAGAACTGAAGATATCTCTCTATTCACTTTATTCGAAATGCTTAAATGTTCTAACCCCATATACCACCTTCAGGTTCTAATATCTCTATTAACCGATCGACTAAAGGCTACTCTACCCAGATCCCTGAATACCCTCATCTCTCGAATCTCGGATCTCCAGTGTGCTTATGCTAACATTGGCCAGATGTTATCATATAATTGAAATACAGGTATAGAGTAGATATGACAAATTAATAACAATTGAATAACATGAAAGTTCAAACTTTAATCATCAGAGTGTGACAGGTTTGATGCAACCCTAGAAAGAGATCTAGAACATAATGAAAGAAATAAGGAAAGTGTTTAATAAGGAAAACATTGTTCTAAGATCCAAAATATACAAAAATGAAAATCATTACACTCGCACCGGTCAAGTCACTCTCCGGCTTCTCGAAACCCGTGCCTCGCTCGCGGTGCCTCCCGATCCTCGATTTCGAACCCCTAATTTGCTTTTAATGATGAGAGCAGATTGAAATGACGCCGCGACGCATGCCATTGTCGCTACGGTGGTGTCACGACGCGGCGACGCCACGATGTGGGGACGCCGCGACGTGAGGATCGCCACGACGCTGACGCGCTCGCGACGTGATTGTGCACGTCATCGCTCTTTGTTCCCATTTGCCTGGGGTGGGACCGTCTCGTTGTCGCTCTTTTCACCCCACAATGCTCCCGCATTCACAAAAGACATCAACTCGCATTCTAGTCACAAAAACTATAAAATTACTCTAAAATAAATGTGAAAATGTGCAGATCGACGCTGAGTATAATACGAAAAGCCAGCACTCATCACACTCCCCAACTTAGTTTTTGCTTGTCT
Organism: Tetrastigma voinierianum; assembly: GCA_016808115.1. Lineage (NCBI taxonomy): Eukaryota > Viridiplantae > Streptophyta > Magnoliopsida > Vitales > Vitaceae > Tetrastigma > Tetrastigma voinierianum. The sequence continues at coordinate 162,813 of JAEQBH010003576.1, forward strand.
CAAGTAAGAATCCACTTAGACAGATGGCACTGCTACCCGACATAATGTAACTCTCTCCACTTAATACAAGAATGCACATGCTGAAAATAATCAATTGACTGATCTCACAACCCGACTGCTACTAATGTTCACAAAGCATACATATTTGACTTCTGTGAACTTCGAGTGAGATAGGTGAACCTAATTAGTGCATCAAATCCCATGGTGTTCAATAGCCTTCCCAAAATCCTATGTGCTTATAATGAGTGACTTCCAAAGATATGCCTAGGTTCCGATACCCCCAAACTTAAGCTCGACTCACCTATTAGAAGAAGCTAACTAGAAAGCGTGATAGAAACTCCACCCCATTTATTATTCATGTTCTCATACTAAGAAATTTCACGACTTAAAACACAATGGAAGAAGACCTAGGTGCCAAGAAGTTTTAATGAGTGTTCCCCAGAATGGATCCAGACTCCCCCACTCGCTGGTTAAGGGCACTGTGCATTCACCCCTTCAACTTCACCCTAACACTCAACCAAACTCAAAGGTCCTAGGCTATGAATGATCCATCTTCGTCCCATGTGGCGGCAAAGAAGTCAATGACTCCTACGCTGGCTCGGGCATTAGGCTTTGATAGGCCCCCTCAGATCGTGCTCCTGGATTCCGATCGGGATGATCCCGCTTTTATTCCTATGCATATACCTATTTTTGTCATATTTCTTTTCTTTTCTATTGTTTTTGTATTTTCTTTTGGTCGGCTCAATGGCAATCCTCTTTTGATTAGGTGTCCCATCACTCAAATGGTCTCGACCTCCCTAGGTTGACTCGAACTTTTTAGTAGTTGGTTCTACACTTATGCATACCTCGAAAGCCTGTTGGGGCGGTGTGAGTGCACAGTGGGTTTTTGAGAACTGGTTTCTGACTACCCTGATTGATTCACTAACCCTTTTCAACTATTCAATCTAATTAATGGGTACTAAGCAAATGTATGCAACAACAAGTTTATAAAGTGAACTCAATCCAACATCGATCCAATTTTCACATGGCACACATAAAAAGTAAATTACATGCAAGAATGTCCTAAAATATAATCAAACAACTAACACATAACTCATGAAATGAAAGTGCGATGTAAAATAAACTAAAAACAAAACACACTAATATGCGTTGAAAAACACTAAAAATACTACACACTACTGAAACCAAAACACAATAAATAAAACACAAAACATGGTACCCGATCACCAATCCCTCCCCAAACAAAACATCCGTGCTGTCCCACCGGGCAAGATGCCAAAAACATAGAGGGTAAGGAACTCCCCCCAATATCACCGCTGGAGGTGGCGTGACGGTGAAAGCCAGGTCGAGCGAGTCACCGCACATCACGCCGCCAGAGAATGATGGCCTCGATCGCCGTAACCTGCCCGGAGATATCACACGCAATGCCTCCATGTCTCGGGCAACGAGGACTCAAGTGCTCGGGTCTCATCCCATAAGGCCAAACGCCCGCGGAGCGAGCAACGGTCCCTCAAGATCCAAAGGCAGACTAGATGAGGTCACTGCGGGTCTGGGGAGGTGCTGAGGTACTGGATGCGTGAGGAAAGTGGTCAGACGAGGGCTGCCAAGGTCTCCCCTGATCGCCCAGTGGATCCATAACGAGCCCACACTCATAAAGCTCGCCCTGGCCCGAGGGCTCGTGACCTGAATCGAAGTCCTCGTGTCAGCGGACACCAGTGTGTCCCGCTCGACGATATGGCTTTATAGTGGCAGCCAAGTGTCGTTGTCAAACCAGGCACTCGGCTTGCTTCTGCAGCCAAGCCAAACATCGTAGCGTGTCCTGTGTTCATTTTCATCTCCTAGCTGTGGAGGATTCAGATCCTCTATAACTTGCCCTACATCGAATGGTATATCTTGATAATGGCGGTTGCTAGGAACACGGAGGCCAATTTGTAACACACATCTTCGCCGCTTCCGGATAAGACGCTATGATGAAATGGTGCCAACCCAGGAATGTAGGTGGCCAAATGTTTCGCCTTGAAATTGACCGCATAAATTCCACCGCTGATCCTCCACTCACCCCGCCTTCGTCATCACGCGAATGACCCCACGGGTAGCCCGGATGCTCGGGCTTGAGCCGATCAAAGGAACTGCAAGTGGGACATGTTCTAGGCCATAGTAGCTGGCTGATCGACCAGACCGGTCGATCAATACACCTCGCACCTCGACCTCGGAGGACATGGGAGGCTAGACGGCGAAAATTCGCCAAGCACTACGCCATCGCTGGACGAGGTCGGCCAAGGCACGCCATCCCCATTTGCAATTGTCTCATAGAACGCTCTGTAAGATGAAACCCCTTCCTCCTGATGAAGGAACGATTTTTGGGTAAATGATGCCAAACCGATTCTGGCTGGTGACTCGGTGATTTACAAACCCGAGGCACGAACGTGAGCCTGGTCCTCGTCGGGCCGACTCCTCGTCGCAGCAACTTCCGCCCCGGCCCGACATACCAACCTAAACAAAGAAGAAAATCAAACACCCATCAAAATTCACAAAACAACTAATAACTATCTAAGGATTCCAATAAACCTAAATGCGAATTTAGATCCTAAGGGAGCCTAGTCGAATTCAAATGAGGGCTTACAATACCTCTGGGGACTAAGGAAGCAAATTAAACGAACTAAACCATCGCACTAAGCTAGAATCTGGGCACACAAAGGGTGGGATGCCACTATGACCCAAACTCACCAAATGAGGGTGACTTATGCTGGTCGGCGATGAGGTATCTCCACGGCAGGATAAGAGCTCCTCGGCAGGCCTGGTGAAGGGTCGATGCGTGGCGCTAGGTTTCGTAGAGTAAAGAAAGTGCATTTGGCGGAAAGTGAACCATTCTCGCTAAAACAGTGGCCACGCCGCGTGGCTTGCGGGTTCACGCCGCGACGCGGCGCAGGACAAGACTAAATGACGCCGCGATCGCGCGACCACACGTCACACGCGGCGCAGCAAATGACCAAATGACGTCAGCGACGCGGAGAATTCGCGCCGCGACGCGCGCAGAGCTCAAAAATGACGCCGCGACGTGGAAACTTCACGCCGCGACGCGCGGGCGCAGAGCTTCAAAAATGACGTCGCGACGTGACAGAGGGCTTCAAAAAATGACGTCTGGAGAGAATTCACGCTTCTCGCTACCGTGGACAGAGAGGGCTTCAAAAATGACGTCGCGATCGCAAATCTCACGTCGCGACAAAGGGCAGAAGGCCCCAAGAGATTTATCTACTCACACCCCAATTTTTCTCGAGAACTCTCCACTTGTAAACTTCCCTTTGACTTTGAACACTCTACAAGCCTCGTACCTACACTGCCGGCTCCTGAAAATTAAACCAACAAGCGTAAAACATCATGAATGCAAATAGAAATCGAAAATTTCAAAACAACAAGAGAACTAAAACTTAAAAACAAAGTTTTAGAAAACTCTGGGTCAGCCTCCCAAGAAGCCGCTTATGTTTAACGTCGTTAGCTCGACGCACCTGGACCTCAATGCAAGCATACCAAGGATAAACCGAGAATTGCAGAGCATCCTTTATATGTTGCCTACACCTAATGCTCAAGGTGGATGAAATACTCTTCCTCGTACATGCCCTCGCTTCTTCTCGTTGTCTTTCTCGTGGTAATAAGCTGGCATCCCTGAAATTTTTCTCATCGCCTCAGACAATCTCTCGTACCGGGTTCTGAGATATCTTCATTTGATCGTCGTCCCGGGTGCTTCGTGGGCTGAAAAACATGGAAGTGATCTCTGCCTCCTGACTTTGGGGCTCGAGTTCACCTTCGTACATTAATTGAGCTTTCCCGGGCTAGGAAAGGTCTACTCGTATGATGGGGACCGAAGTCGCCTTCTTCCATGTCCACGACAAAGTCTCGCCGGAAGGACGCAATTCTACCAACTTTCTACGAAAGCACATTTTCGACTATACCTCGAGGGTGCTGGTATGACCGATCCGCAAGTCGACTGGATTGCACATTTCTGCTTCTCCTAACTTTAGCCTTTTAAACACGAGTGGCATCGCTGATGCTCGCTCCCAAGTCACATAAGGCTTCTTCCTCGATACCCGATTCCCTATAGATAACTAAGATAGCAAATTTCATCTCTGATCTTGAAGTTTCTGGGAAGCTTACAGGATGGCACCATTCCCGCTAAGGCAATGGTCCCATACTCTTCCAATTTCTTCTACTTGCCAAGATCTTTTTCTATGAATTTCACATAATCTCTGGCATATTCTCTAATGCTTCCAAAAATGGTATATTAATATGTAGTTTCTTGAAGATGTCAAGAAACTTTGCGAACTGCGTCTCCAATTTACCTTTCTTCAACCTCTGAGGGTACGGGATTGGTATGACAGGTTCTTCTGTTTTTGTCCTGCTTTCTCGGTTTCTTCCCCGCGATTATCCTTGGCCGCCTCACATCTCGTGGTTGCTCATTTTTCATCCTGGCTCAGCTTCCAGATACTTTGGTCTTGCTCCTGGTTTTCAAGTCTCTATCGCTGGGGCCTGCCCGAGATTTGGAACTCTTTTCCATTCCTGTAGCATGGCCTTTGCAAAGATTCTTCCTTCTCCCTCTGTGGTTTACCTCGCACTGCTCGCAATGATCCCTACGCTTCTCTCGCTACCAGACGTCATTCGCCTCCATTTGAATCTCTAAATTTCAACTCGCGGCCGATTCAATCGAGTTGCTCACACGATATTCGCCCTTAGTCTCATTCATACATGAACGCCACGCGGTTAACATCCGCGTAAGCAGAGCTTGCCTCTAAATCCAGCTTCTTTTCAGGGGGTGGTTCATTAGCTCGGTTTGATGGCATATTGTTCTGGTTATTACGCCATCCATACCCTTGATTGTTTTGATTATTCTGGTTCTGATTGTTACGCCACCCTTGTCCCTGATTCTGATTCTGGTAGCTGTTACCCCCATACGATCCTCGTCGGGCCGTGATTGATTCTCGATTAAACTCCTGACACGCATCGGGCTTGCTCTACTCGCAAGGTTTACTCGACCGACATTCCGTGTCAAGTGTCGGGTTCCTCCGCAGATTCACACAACCCCATGGAGTGTCCGATGGCATGTGTCGTTTCCCAGCTACTATTTAGCCGCTTAAATGTACCGAGCCACGATTTACCATTGTTTCGAGGATCAGATTGCCTGTGCCACCTTAATCGCGGTTATTTCATCGTGTAGCCTCTTCTGTGCCACCACGTATGTTGGCCGCAAAGATTCTCTGGGTCATCTCATACGCCCGGTCTCGTGGTTTTCATCAATGATCCTCCACCGAGGCAATTCATCACTCGGTCGTATTTCCTCGCACTATCAGGCGTGGACTCAGATCCATCCGGTTAGCCTGCAGAGACACTTCCGCAATAATTCATGGAACTCCGTCCCATGCCTCCGCCTGTGTTCTCCCCACCGACCGAACGTATCGATCTCTCGCACGTTGTGCACCCTTCTCAAGGCTGGTTAACTTGGTTTCGGGGAAACTTTGCATCAATTCATTCCACGTGAGTAATGGAATCCGGGTGGTCGATCGGGTTAGCCAATGCTCGGGCTCTATCCCCCGAGTGAAAGTGGAATAACCGTAGTCTTGGGGGCTTCTTCAAAGGACTCCGCTATACTTGATGGTATTGCAAACTTCAGGAAGTTAGTCAAATGCATGTTCGATTCTCATGGGGTAGTCCATGGAACAGCAAGATGTGTTCCCGAGCATCTCAGATCGCGGATCACCAATTCGAAATTGCTCGTTGAATCTGCGGGTTTCGCCTCGATCGCCGCCCAACAACCGTTGCGGTAAACAAACTCATCTAATAGCATGTAAGGATCGCCTGCTTCGTATAAATGGCCCGGGCGCTGATTCCTATTTCTCGCTTCTCTGCGGGTTCAGCTTTGTTCAACGCAAAATCTGCTCTTCGCCATTTTCCATGACTATTGAAGCCCCCACCGCTCGTTCTCCGTTTCACAAGCAACTGCGCGTGTCTTTCCTCGGCTCGCATCACACAAGTGTTGATTAATCTTTGCCATTGCCGCATGTACCTCACGAAACCCGTACCGCAACAACACACAAACTAACAAAAACCCACCATCAAAGACTTAAAAAAAAAAAAAAAAAACAAAAGTAAAAAGAAAAAATTCAAAATATTCATGTGCTCACTTTTCATATCAATTTAAACCTTTCCCAAGAATCCGCAATAAAAACTCGATTGTGCTCGAACACGCTAAGTGTATAAATGAATGCCTGGGGTTGTGCAAGTGCACGCATAGCCCCAAGTAATATACACTTTAAAGTACCGTGATATCGATCCACAGGAAAGGTAATTGAATACGAGGTTCTCGCTGCATAAATATCTAAATAAAGGATTTCAGATAAAAATCAAATAAGGAAACTATAACTAAATTCATCGATTCTAGTGAATTAATGAGAAATACGCCTAGGGTTAAATCGCCCCTATCACGCTCAATGGATTACTCCTAAAGATAGTGTTACTTAATATATTTGTAATATGTCAATCGTGGCGAGGTGATCTGCTTACTTAGATATCCTCTCTCGAGGTATATCCGCCTATCTCGTGAATAGAATCGAAAGTATATCTCTATCTCGACTCTAAGATTCGAAATGCTTAAATGTTCTAACCCCCATATACCACCTTTCAGTTCTAATATCTCTATTAACCGATCGACTAAAGGCTACTCTTACCCGCACCCTCGAATACCTCATCTCGAATCTCTGATTCAGCAGTTTATGCTAACATCGCTCTGGATGTTATCATATAATTGAAATACAGTATAGAGATATGACAAATTAATAACATCAATAACATGAAAGTCTAAACTTTAACTATCAGGATAGATGTATGGTTTGGATGTGAACCCTAGAAGAGATCTGTAACATAACGAAGAAAGGATGAAAGTGTTTAATAAGGAAAACATTGTTCTAAGATCCAAAATATACTTAAAATGAAAATCGCCATACTCCCGCACTCGTCGCTGTCACCGCTCGAAACCCCGTGGCCTCTCGCTCGTGTGCCTCCGATCCCCGAGCTCAACCCTAATTTGCTTTTAATGACGAGCAGATGCCAGCCGACGCCGCTGACGCGGCGACGCCGCGACGCGGTGGTGTCACGACGCAGGCGACGCCACGACGCGGGGACGTCATGATGCGTGAGGACGTGCCACGACGTGGGGACGTCGCACGCGGATGTACTTCATCGCCTTGTTCCCATTTGTCTAAAATCCGTCTCGTTGCTGCTCTTTTCACCCCAATGCTCCTGCATTCACAAAAGACATCAACTCAATATTCTAGTCACAAAAACTATAAAATTACTCTAAAATAAACAGGAAAATGTAGACTGATGCGAGTATAATATGAGTGTTTTAGGCACTCATCATAGTGCTCAATCTCCTCTCGACCATCGACCTGAATTCTTCCACACGGTTCTCGCGTGTCACTACTCCAAAGGTTGTATTTGATACTACTGTATATGGTCAACTCCATTTTGATTTTAGCTTCCCTATAAAGAGTTTCTCACCGAGTTGAAATAACAGATTTTGATCTCGCTTTAAACCTTTTCCTCAAAATCCTCTGATCATGCCATTTCTTTGTTTTATCTTTGTAAATTTTAGCATTATCATAGGCTTCATTCCTCATCTCTTCCAATTCATTCAGCTGGAGTAGCCTTTCTTCTCTAGCAGTCTTGAAGTCAAAATTCAACTTCTTGATAGCCCACATAGCTTTATATTCCAATTCTAGAGAAAGGTGACAAGGTTTACCATAGACAATCCTGTATGGGGACATTCCAATGGGAGTTTTATAAGCAGTCCTATATGCCCACAGTGCATCATCAAGTTTCAAAGACCAATCTCTTCTACTGGAGCTTACAGTTTTTTCTAGAATTTTCTTTATCTCCCTATTAGAAATCTCAGCTTGCCCATTTGTTTGAGGATGATAAGCCAAGCTCATAATGTGTTTGATTCCATATCTGCTCATGAGTCTATTAAACTCCTTATTTGCAAAGTGGCTTCCTCCATCACTGATAATAGTTCCCAAGGTCCCATATCCGTCTTCAAATGTTCTTTTTGTAAAAACCCCACGACCTATTAGCATCATTCTCGAACAAGCCGCTGTCTTCAACCCATTTGACATAACTACGCCTGGGGAGTATGTATAAATTTCCAACTCGGGCGTGGAAAGGGACCCATTAAGTCTATTCCCTTAAACATCAAATACCGCACCAATTGTGTGGATATACTACAGTGGGCATTTCATGCCTTCGCTAACATTTCCCATTCTTTGCATTGATCACAAAATTTCTCACCCATTCAAAACAATATTTGAAAATATAGCCAATAAAACCTGATTGGAGAATTTTGTGGGTTGTTTTGTCTCCTGCAAAGTGTCCTCCATATGGTGATGCATGGCATTCATGTAAGATCTTGCCTTGTTCACTTTCTGGTACACACCTCCTAATTATCATATCGCCTCTTGAACAATAGTGGGTCATCCCATATGTAAAACTGGCCGTCACCCCAATTTTTTTCTCACAGAAGCCGTGAAGTTCTCGCGGGCATAACCCCACATGCTAAGAAGTTCACAATATCAGCATACCAAGGTGATTAGAGTGATAATTGAAATAACTGCTCATCTGGAAAATGTTATGCTATTTCTTTTTCTTCTTCTGTACGCAGGTTAACCTTGACAAGTGATCACCATCACATTGTCACACCTTTCTTGTCTTTGATCTTTATCAAATTCCCGTAATAACAATACCCACCGACGCTCTCGCTTTGCTTCTTTGCCATCGCCATCTGCAGATGATCGCATATGGAAAATGACATGGGACCCCAATATGTATGACCTAAAATTTTCACATGCAAATACTATAGCCAACATCTCCTTTCAAGAGTCGAGCACCCTTCGAGCTTCATTAAAGGTTTTCATTGCATAATATATGGCCTTAAACACTTTTGGCGCCTTCCGTCTCAGCATCTCCCATTGCATAGTCACTGGCATCACACATTATTTCAAACTCCTTGTCCTAGTCTGGTTTTGCCATGATGGGGGCTTCAACTAATTTTGATATGATCTCTTCAAAAGATCTATGGCAGGACTCATCAAACTTAAACTTGGCATCTTTTTCCAGCAATCTGCATAATGGCCTAGCAATTTTAGAGAAGTCTCTGATAAATCTTCGTAAAACCTAAGATGTCCCAAGAAACTTCTTATTCCTTGGACTGTCAGGCATAAGATGTTTTATAATTGAAACCTTTCTCGTCTATCTCCAAATTTTGTTACATAAATCATTATGCCCAAGGACAATACTCTTCTCGTTACTTCATAAAATGGCATTTTTCCCAATTAAGGGCTAGATTCTCGTCTCTCGCATCTGCGGAAGTACGTCCCCCAAATTATAAAGCAATTTTCAAAACTGGATCCATACACTGTGAAATCATCCATGAAGATCTTCATAACTTCCTCTGCCAAATCTGAAAATATAGACATCATGCATCTTTGGAATGTAGGAGGAGCATTACACAAACCAAATGGCATTCTTCTAAAAGAAAAAGTACCAAATGGGCATGTAAAAGTGGTTTTCTCCTGGTCCTCAAGTGCAATGGCAATTTGATTATATCCAAAGTATCCATCAAGAAAACATTTAGGTGTCCCGCTGACTCCATCCAACATCTCGATCAATGGAAGTAGGGGAAAATGATCCTTTCTGTCAAGTAATTCGCCTCTAGTTCTGCGCACACCCTCCATCTTGTCGCTTCGTAGAATTAATTCATTTTCCTCATTTCATCATAGTGAATCCACCTTGGGAACTACATGGACTGGCTCACCCAAGAGTCAGTTCCATATCGTATATATAAAACTCCGTGATTCAACCATTTCAAAGACTCCCTTTCGACAACTCCTTTCATCAGATTCAGCCTCCTTTTCAAAATTCACTAGAAGTCTTTTCATCATCATTCAACAATATCTCTGCGGCATGCAAAAACGAGGGACTAATACCCTTTAGATCCTCAATTGACCAAGCAATAGCTTCCTCAGACTTTCTCGCACTCCAGCGATCTTTGTTCTTCAATTTCGCCAATGCAAATTCCGATATGATTATCGGTTTTCCTTTTTCTCTTCGTTCTAAGAGCATATTTCAAGTGACCGGCAATTCTTTTAATATTAACCCTTCGCACTAGTCTCGTTTCCGCAGTCTTCAGCCTCGCCGCATTCATGTTCTCGAATCGCTTTCATTCAAGCTCAAGATCGCTTTCTATATTTTGCCAACTCGGAAGGTAATAATTCATAATCAATACTCCTCAAGATACCGAAATTCATCTCAATTTCATTTATAGAATGATGAAGATTAAGCAACTAATTCGGGGCCTAACACTTATAGACTAATGGTTTTCTACGTACCATACAAATCTCCGTGCATCAACATCGTTGTTCCAAGCTCTTGTTAAGGTTAAAGTAAACTCGCTTCATCTCCTACCCTTAAGGTCACTACCTTGCACATCTATCAAGGTGCAAATCCTACAAGCAAGAAGTGGTCTTCCTAGCAATATAGGAACTTCTTGGGGTCTCTTCCATTTCATGATCACAAAGTCCACGTGAAAGATAAATTTCCCCACTCGACAAAGCATCTTCAAGAACACCTTCCCCGGTCGTGCCATGGATCTATCGCCCACATCCGTAATGTAATTGCTCGGGTTGATGAGTTCCCCCAAACTCAATCTATGCACTAACGGAGCAGAGGCACTGCTACACGCACTAGAGTCGCATAAGGCCTTCAATAATTCATATTTCCCTATGGAGCAGGGAATGGTAAAGTTGCCTGGGTCCTTCATTTTCGCTGAAGACTTCTCTTTCCTCGATAACCCAGATCGTGAAGTGGCGCTTTTAAGTTTACTATTCCTTCCTCGCAATCCTCTTTTTCTTACTCAAGATCTCCCTTCGTAAATTTTGCATAGTTCGCATTCGATTGATCGGGCTTCTATAAAGGGAATATTGATTTCATTTTCGAATATTTCCAAGAATTTAGAAAATCCGTCTTCCCTCCCCGCTCTCAAGCCTCCGAAAATGGCACTCAGGCAAGCCTCAGACTTTCTCCTTATGTTTTAGCTCTCACAACTCTTCTCAAGTCGTCGCTAGCTTTGCTTTTCTCTCGCATCCGTTGTCTTTTCCGACATATTCTTCTTCTTCTCTTCCAGCTTTCTTTTTCTTTCACTCCGCCTTTTCCTTCTTTTCTTTCTCGTCGTCGTCGTCACTTCCTTCCCACTTCTCAACCGACCTTCCATGCAAACCCTCTGCTTTTATGAGTGTCACTAGTAACGCACCTTGTTCCTCGTTCTCGCATATTCGTAGTGGCCAGCCGCCTACTTGTGTTTCCAAGTTCTTTAGTGATGCACCCGTGTTCGTTTTGAAACATATGAATGTTGGATTTGAAATTTTCCAACCCACAAACTTGCTCACGGGAGGTTTCATCAGCTTCGGCGACCTCTATGAACCCAGCGACTGCCTTCAAAAGATCGGGCCCCTTGACCTTGGATATTCACCCCCTCGCTCTCTCCCCTCGTCGCCGGCTGCAACCTCGTCACCGACACCTGCCGGTAATTCCCCGCCCCACAACGTCCTCGCATTGCTCCTCCGCCATGCGAGGCCCTCATGGCCCCCGAGTGCCTGGACATAGTGTGTAGGTAAGTCGAGATTAGGTCAAAATGATATACCTTGTTCATTCAAGTATTTGGCCTCCTCAACCTGGTAGGATCCCCTCTTCGCCTAGTCCCCACTTCTTTCTCATTCCTTCTATCTATCGCTTCCTATCTCATGAGCGTAATGCAACCTCTTCTCTGGTTTATCCATCCGTGCATGACGTGATCTTAGCTTTTGCTCTACGGTTGTCATTTTTTTAAGTTCAATGATCCCACTCCCCTTTGCTCTACTGTTACTACCTGAAGATTCAGATGGATTCTTCATATTGCACCTGGCCAGGTCCTCTATCAAGTCCCTTGCCTCCTCTGCACTTTTTCTTTTGAATGCCCTACAACAAGAAGCATCAATAATACTCTTGGAGGTATCATTCATGGAGTGGTAGAAGATGTCCATTTGTGTCTTGAGATCTATGCCATGCATAGGACATCTCTTCACAAATTAACATTTCCCAAGTTGTGTATATAAAGCCATCTTCTCAATTCCAACACATCGAGTCTTCTTCCTTCTCTCGCAGGTGAGAGAAGCCGGGGAAGAATCGGCCAAGATAAGCTTCCACCAGCCCCTGGGTATCTAACAGCCATATGGTAGGAAATCAAACCAAAGCGGCCGCAATGTCCTCTTTCTGGCTGAAAAGGGAAGAGTTGTAGCTTGATCACTTCTGTCTACACCATTCAATCCTTTACAAGATGGCCATCCCGAGGAATCTACCTAAATGCTCATTAGGTCCTCAGTAGGGTAGCCTCAGAATTGATGCCGCCGAACCATCAGGATCAAAAGCCGTTTCAAAGACGGTTGTTGGCTTCCCACAACAGTTGTCTAACTCCGAGTATTCTCTGGGCTGATGATACAGGTCTCCCGTAAATCCTCCATAGTATCTTGCTCAAGTCTCCCTTCTACTACTATCTCCTATTCAACCTGTCAATAATTCTCTCTATCTGCCATATTTGCTCGTCAGTTTTTTTACCTTCCTCAAATTCTCTCAGCTTTCTTCCACTCAAGAATAAAGAGTAGATACGATTCGACTGCTTCCTCGTAGCTGAGATACCTTCCTAAAATGGAGATACACTAAGATTACATGAAGTCAGTGGTATTAGTAAAATTATTCACAATTAAGCTTTCTAAAAGATAAGTGGTTTGTGCAACCACTTCCAGTAAAACTATTTTTGTGTTTCTTTTGTAAAATTCAAAGAAAAATGTCCAAATTAGCATTTCCCTTTTTGGTCAGAATATTGATTTGTCAAATTCTTTCAATCCCTGACAACGGCGCCATAAAACTTGTTTCAGATGTGATTATATAGACTAAAACCTTCACTAATATAGTTACAAGAGCCTTACAATTCTTCTTGCATCTTAGTATACTTGGAATTACTTCTGGATATAATCAAGTAAAAATTACTTTATATCGCTTAATTTTGAAAATGGTTTTAATCTACACACGCAAGTGCACATCATACAAGTAGTAAAATGGATAAGTCTAGATATCATTCCCATAGAGATTGACTAGAATTTGGAATCAACTACCCCAACTACTTAAGGTCAACACTATTTGAACTCCAAGTGGATAGTGATGGTTTAATCTAGAAGATACATAGGAATGTAAAAGGAAATCAAATGTTACCAACTAAAAAATAAAAATCAATTACTGGACTGAATTAGTTCTCTATGAGAAATGAACACTATCAAGGAGGTACTGTGAAATGCCCAATTCCCCAGACATTCATTACTCTATTTTGTTGCTAGATGTGGATTTGTCCAAGATGCCTTACAATGCAATTGGATTTCTCCATATTCACTGGTTAGAGGCCTCTACTTTTCTCAAAGACAAGGATCTAACTAGTTACTTGTATTTTTTACCTTCTAGCAAGATCTGGGTATTTTTCTTTCTCAATACTTCACACCCATTTCTTGAGACTCCGCATTTCGTTTCCCTTTGCAGTGGTTACTTACAAACTTCTACAACTCCAATTGATGACTCATCCTCTTTAAATCTAATGGTTCTTCCCTTCCCTCGATTAGCTTTATGTTAACACAGTGGTCAGAACTCTCTCGTATTAAGGTGAAGTCTCTCGATTATTTACATTGATAAATTTTTCCCCCCAACATCAATTATGAGTGAATAGGGAATTTATCGAGGTGAACTTTCAGAGCTTAGTAGTTCATCAATGGTAGTATATCATACCCACAAGTGGAATGTTCCCAACTCTCAGGAATCTCCATCTCTGTGTCACGCAGAGGGCCTCCTGGAAATCAGAGCAGAAACAATCCTTGAAATGGTATCATATGCTACCATTGGGAACTGATCTATTCAAGAACAACATCAATCAAATAAATTCCAATCCAAGTATTTCTCTCTAAATGATGCAAAAAAGACTCAGAATCTTGACCAGAATCGACCATGAAATCGTTTAAATGATCAAGAGAGTAAAGAAAAAAAAAAAAAAAAAGTAGACATAATCGACAATGGATCATCGATCACATACACCATCGTATCAGAATAAACCTAAAATAACGACTCCAAAATTTGTCCAGACTCCAATAATTTCAGCACTGTAAGAGAAAATCATAAATTTAAACTACCTTCATCGTTTACACAAGTCACCTGTCTCATCCGTAAAAAGAAACAAAAGAAAAAAAAAAATATATTCTAAAATATATGCTGAGTTCTTCCCTTCCCCGCCTCGTATCGAAGACGGAGTTGCTTTCACAAAACTTATAAGGGCCTATTTATAATTGTCCAAATTGGGCCCGATTCCAAAGCCCAGCGGATATCCTAAAAGAAAGGCCCTCCACTCTTTATCGCTTTAAGCCCACTAATTCCCAAATGGATTCGCGACTGCACCCTCCCATTCGCACCTCTGTTTAGCTGCGACCCCACATCTTCGGGCCAGACTAGATTCCCTTGCGCTGTCTTGATTAGTGGCTGCGACCTCAAGATGGAGTCGCGACATGGCTCTTTTTGCCTTCTGCTGCATTATGCGTTATGACCTCTATTTTAGGCCGCGACCACATTTCGCTGGCTATGTCTCGCTAGGGTCATGACTTCTTTTCCGGGTCGCGACTTTCGCTTCAGCTCGCCCTCATACATGTTGCTTGTCACGACGTCGATAACAGGTTGCGACTAAGTAATTTCTCTTATCACCGCTTTCCTAGTCGCGACCTCAAAAGCAAGTCGCAACCTCTTTGTTACCTTGTCGACCCTTTGTCTTGTCCCGCTACATACTTGTATTAATCGATTATCTCTGTGGCGACCTTCTATCTTCATTAGTACCGAATTTTTAGTCGCTGGATCGAAAACTGGGTCGCGACCTCAATTGATACCCTTGCCTCCTTCCGTCGCAACCCCATTTTTTTTATTAAAATCATTTTACTTGCTTCAATTTCTTTCTATTTCAGCTTCCACCACAAAAATGGTGTCGCGACCTTATGGTTGCTATTTTTTCTGGTAGGTTTTTGTCCCAGTTGCTTAAATGTAGTTGCGACCTGAATGATTAGTTGCAACCTGAAAACCCTCCATGTAGTTGTCTTTGTTTCATGTCACGACCTCAAAAGCACGTCGCGACTTTGAGATGAGTCTTTCAATTAAGAACTAGTTGCAACTTCAATTTTCCTTCAGATACCTCATCTATGGCTTCATCAACCGATCAACGTCGTGACCTCAAGTTTATGTTGCGACTTGCGTCGTCTTCATTCAAGGTCATTTACTTTAGATCGTTGTCGCGACCCATTCTTCCTTGAATATTCCTTCCTCGTCTCAAAGAACTCTTCCTTGGCCGCAACGTCTATTTCTGGGTGCCTTAGTATTTCTGGTCGCAACCTCACTTTCCGTCGCGACTAAGCCAAGGTGTACTCCTTCCATTTCTCCCTCAAGACTAGTCTTGGTGGTGCCGCGGACTGAATTAATCGAATCGAAGAGTTCCCTTATTGCGACTTCAATTCTCGCTGCGACTTCACCTACTATTAGACGCGTTTTTTCTTTTCGTTCTTGTTGTGGCTTTTCATCTCTCGTTGTAATTTCACAAAATTATATTTGAGTAAAAATATCCATATATTTCCGTGATATTAACTTTAATTCATATTGTCATTTAAATTAGAAAAATGGATTAAAAATCACATGTGAGTTTTGACTCCACAGGTACCAAAAGCTCTAAAATGAAATAAGTAGAAACTACCCCATCAGGATGAGGATCGCGATGATCACAATAGAGAAGTTGGCCTTGATGAAGCTCAAAATGCATGAAGAAAATCAGCCCTAAATGTGGGCCGCCGGAGAGCAGAGAGAGCGGAGAAAAAGGGAGAAAGAGCAAATGAGGGAGAAAAGAGCGTCGATTTGAATGACAATGTCGTAGTCAAGGATCGCATGATTAACTTAAAAAATTACAATGTCGTAGTCGCGATCATGGCTATTGCTAATGTGTATGTCGGCGCGGGCTAGGACGCACTAGTTTCGGCATTGTTTTCACCTATTTTAGCAATTTTAAAATAACTTCTAAATATGTCCAAAACTTAGTTTTCCTCGTTTCCACGTGAACACTAAGAACTCCGATCCCTCCTTCCCAACAACGTCATAACCCTTTACCACTAAGTTAGTCGTGGTTTTGTATTACTAATTAAGATTTTCTTTTTCAATGCCAATATAAGCACAACAAAATCGCACCTAGGCTATTCCCCGTACTAATCGGGAGGGACCATCAAGGCAATAAAGCTTTACCACCAGAGCTCGAACTCGAGACCGCTAGTGGTATAACAAAAAATTCTTCCACCCTAAAAGTTTAATATGTATGTAAATTTTAAATACTACCCGCTCAAATAATAAAGGAGCCGGGAGGAGTGCAATTTAAAAAACTAATATCGAATCATTAAAGAACATAGTACTAGATAAGTTATATATTTTAGGTTTATATTTAAAAAAAATAGAAATTTCATATAAACTTTTACATAAAATTAAAGCTAAATGATAAAGGGTTTTTTTTGCCTCGAAAAGTATATTTTCATATTACTGCCTAAATGTCGATACCAAAGGACATTTTGCTTGTTGTTTCATTGGAAAAACTTTCTCGTTTCAAGTAATAAATGGAATCATGATAATGGTTTTGTTGACAAACCTTTCAAGTTAAGTCATGAATGGAACTATAAATAGAATTTCATGGATAATGGGTTTTCTTGAAAAAAACTTTGTCGTTAAGCCATGAATGGAAGAATAAATGGAATTATGATAATGAGTTTTGTTGAAAAAACTTTCTCAAGTTAAGATTTGATTAATTATATTGATGGTTAGGTTTTTGGTTTATATAAATATCAAATCGAAAATTGACGATCGATTTTTTTTTTTTTTTTTTTTTTTTTTTAGTGGCATAGCTTTTTAGTTAACTAAAACATGTTCAACCCTAATCGAAGCAAAAATATATAAGGCCTCAGAGCCATAGAAAATAAGGCTTCAATAAAAGAAGAATATCTTCTTATTTGTGAGAGGATAAGATCATTTCTACAAGTGGTAGAACATTCATCATTAAACAAGCAAAGGGCATCGATGGAGGGTCCCAAGTTCGAGTCCAAATGAGAACAGTTTACTACCTTGAAGCTAGAGTGTATTAAAAAAAAAAAACATTTTTCATTTGACATTTATGATGGTAGTTTTTAGGTGATTTATAAAACTCATGGAAACTGTTCTCTTTGCATTTCTCATACATGAGGATGAGATAGGTTGGGTTGGGTCACCTCACTTGGGCACTTAGCACTTGAATTCAGGATCCCTTCTTTTCCTATGTCATGTCTATTTAAACATTGAACGCTCTACCACATGAACACACACACACACACAGAGATATATATATATATATATATATATATATATATATATATATATATATATATATATATATATATATATATATCTCTCGTGTGTGTGTGTGTGTGTGTGTGTGTGTGTGTGTGTGTGTGTGTGTGTGTGTGTGTGTGTGTGTGTGTGTGTGTGTGTGTGTGTTGAGAATTGTTTTTAATGGTGATAGAATTAGAGAAGAAAAACAAGAAGAATACATAGATTTTATTGTCTCGCACGTGCCTATATCCACTAGAATGATGGCTTGAACTTTTCACTATATCCAAATAGGGTTACATAGAAGGGTATTTATAATAACCTTGGTAGACAACAAATTGTTTCATCCATTCTAATATACTTTCATTTGAGTTACGCTGCCTTACTAATTTAAGTTAAGAGTAAAATCACAAAGATTAAAAAATTTAAGTATGAGTTATTTGAGAATAATGATACGACATATTAAAGTGGATTTATAAAAATTATGAATAAAATTAGTCTGATAAGAATTTAAGCTCAAATGTAACACCTTTATACGTTGATGTAACACGCTCATAATGTTAATGTAATAATACTTTTCGTTAATGTAAACATCGTTTACCGATTTTATTAAACATGATATAATTACAAAAGTTCTTCATTTTACATTATATGACATTTTTCTTTGATATTATACCTAGTATTTTCCTTTTCAAAAAAAAAAAATATTTTTAAATCCAATACAAATCCATTCATTTCTAAAATAAATCATCTTTCTTGTTATTCCATGCATAATACGCCCTTACCTGGAAATATTTTAGGATTTAAGAGTAGAAGCATTTTAGGATTTTTAAGATTTGACAAGCTTTTCTTTCCCTTTTGAACGAGAACAATGAGTTAAAGTTAAACATGGGTTACCGTTTTTTTCTCTCCCCCATATGAGTTATTAAGGTAGAAGAAGATGTGATGGACATTTGTCTCTTATAAAAAATTTTACTATTCAAGTGCATGTTTTCAATATTTTGTTGGAGATGACATATTTTATGGTGATTTAAGGGTTATTTGGGTTCTATTTTCATTCTATTTGATGCAATGGTGCACCTTAACATAATTCCCCGTAAAAACAATTTGGACCTTGAATGTGTCTTAAATGCCCTTTTTTACAAATAAGGACAATATATATTTATAAATATATACTTTTTTGAATTTTCTTTATTAATTCAAACTAGCAATACATCGATAGAAACATAAATACCAAATCGATAAAAATCATAAATGATGAAATAACATCCAGGTTAATAACATAATAAATTGACTCAAAACCTATAAATTTGGTAATACTATAATGACTAAAATACATATGACTCCAGTTCTGCAATATATCGACAACCATAATATGAATTGTTGTCTCTGTTTGATCGAATATGCTTGACCCGTCTGAATCGCCCACACGTAAATAAAACGTCGTAACAAAAAAACGAAAACAAAACGTTGTAACAAGATTACGACACAAAACCAAATACCATAACAAGAAGATGAAATCACAAAAACAAAATAAAACTCAGATTTATGTAGAACAACCACTTTATTAAGAAAAATGGTGATGGAAAGAGGTGTAAATGGGTGATTTCAGACCGATAATGACAAAAAAATCACCCCTCATTGCTTAAGGAAAAAGAGTGGATAGAAGAGAAAGTTCAGAGAAAATGATAAATGATGAAATAACATCCAGGTTAATAACATAATAAATTGACTCAAAACCTATAAATTTGGTAATACTATAATGACTAAAATACATATGACTCAAGCCAAGAATATATCGACAACCATAATATGCATTTGTTGTCTCTCGTTTGATCGAATATGCTTGACCTGGTCAATCGCCCACACAAACATTAGCGCCAGAATAAAAAAACGAAAACAAACGTCAGAATAAGATTAATACACAAAACCAAATACCGCAACAAGACGATGAAATCTGACAAAACAAATAAAACTCGGGATTTATGTAGAACAACCACTTTATTAAGAAAAAATGGTGATGGAAAAGAGTAAATGGGTGATTTCCTGCATCGATAATGGCAAAAAAATAACCCTCATCATAAGGAAAAGAGTGGATGTAAGAGAAAGTTCGTAGAAAAATGAGGTTCGTGTTTTGAGGTGGGAATATGTACTATATATTTGATGGATGATAAGTACACATGTTGGAACCTTGAAAGTACAAAAGGAAAGAAAATAGAGAAGAAAAAGCTGAAGGAAAGAAAATTCGAAGGAAAGGTTTAAACTTTAATAATAGGATTAATTATATATGTTTATTCAAAGTCATGTTATTTGTTTTCTATTATATAAGATTATGGAATTAAAAATACGTAAAATTTCGAGAATTTTGATTATATTTTATTTTTTTCTTTTATATTTTATATGGTGAAACCAAACATAAGAAAATCATTTTCCTCAGTATGTTTTTCCTTTTCCTAGTATTTTCTAGGTTCCAAACGAAGCCATAATGTTTATTTTCCTTTTTTGTTAGAAAAGTTGGGAATTCAAAAGCTACACAAGAAAACATGTATTGGTTTCATTTAAGAGCATATCGTAGTCATGAACGTGCTCTTGTTCCACCCCGGCTCCACGCTCTAAGCTGGGTTGGACTCTCCTATTAGGCTTGGGTATCTATCATTGGTGCCTTCATTGAGAGACGAACTCGTGCTTAAATACCACTCTACAATTCCATATGGAGTTGATGTGGGATCATATCATTGCCCATCCCAAGAGAAATCGGACGTTCGCGGACTGCTCACACTCTAGACAGCTTTCACTCCAAACCTTTTCTTGGGACACCAGGTAGCCCTCTTCTAGATGGTCCTTTCCCGATACACACCGTCTCATAATCATTTTAAATTTTCTTTTATGTTTGTAAAAACATTTTCATAAACAAAATTTTGCTATAAGAATTTCGACATGACTAAAAACTTATTATAAATCCAATTTCCAGATATCTTGTACATGTATATAAAAAAAAAGCCCTATGTAAAACCTAGAACTTGGGAGTTGTTCAAAAGCTACAGAAACAACAGAAGATACATATTGGTTTCATCTAAGAGCATGGTTGTTGATGATGTTTTTTTCAACCGGACTGGGCTGGAGCGTGTTAGTATCATTTCACTAGCCTACCGGGCCGGGATGGTCTATATGCTCCTCCGCATTGCTCTCCTCCTCGCAAAAAACAAGAAAGAAGAAGGCCGGGAGGGGCTTTTGCCAGCGCTCGATGCTAAGTTGGTTTCTCATTTGAGGAGAAAGATGGCTAACTTGGAAGGCCAGATGTTTTGCGTACCCAACCTTTACGTA
This sequence comes from Tetrastigma voinierianum, assembly GCA_016808115.1. Lineage (NCBI taxonomy): Eukaryota > Viridiplantae > Streptophyta > Magnoliopsida > Vitales > Vitaceae > Tetrastigma > Tetrastigma voinierianum. The sequence continues at coordinate 183,675 of JAEQBH010003576.1, forward strand.
GGGGTGACGATATATATAGCGTATGTTTTCCGAATTGGATGGTAATAAGGATTATTTCTCATTGGATGGGATATTATCTGTCGATATTGGATTTAATAAGGGATATTGAAGGAGCAGTTTATTGATAATTATCCTTCTTCCTTATTGGTGATATCCGGTTTGATGCTGCCGGGATATCATGTTTATCGTGAATTATCCTATTTTCCTTGCTTGTTGAAGTTTAGTTGGATTCTGAAGGATGAGATGCTGGTAGAGGTTATTCTACTTCCATATTGGCGTGATTTAAGTAGGTTGCGGAGATATGGGCCCTTCGATTACCCGGTATTGTATCGACCTTTAGGGCGACGGGCTGCGCTTTTCGTTTTGAAATTTGTGGCCCAAGGGCTTAGGTCATTTTATTGGGCACTCTGTTTGGTGCGAGTGGGCTTGCGCTGTTTTTCAAACTGTCGATTTTGACTGTATGCCGTGTCTTTGTGGCCCAGTATAACAACATTCGTATCGGGTGTGATTTCAGTGTCATTCGGAATTTGGATCGGAGTTAGGGCTTTGTCACAAATCATATGTGTCTTATGATAATGATGACTTTTCGGTTTTCACGCTCATTTCTTCCAATTATTTCAGTTTCTTTCTGTTTCTTCCGTAGATATCCTCTGACCGTACGCCTTATGTTTCCTTGATCTTGAAGCTTTTTCTTTGCTTTTCAGTGAGTTCGGACTTCCCTTTTCCTTAGTATTCCCTCACGAACCTTATGCGATCCGCACTGGCGTCTTGCTTGGGAATGGCTTTTTTTGTTTTATTCTGGACGGGTCGTCCTTCTCTCTTCGGGTCTTTTCGAATGTCTGACGAGGCGTGTTGCTAGATTGGTTAAGTTTTATTTTTACTACTTGTTATCACCATGGGTCCGGGTCGCTCTTCTTCTTTGCGGATTGGAGGTGACTCCTCGGTTGTCGTGGGATCGGGGTCGGGTGGTAGGCGCCTCAGAAAGCCCAGCTCGAGGTAGTTTGATCTTGGCGGGGCGCTCAGAGGGAGCCCATTTTCCCTTGAACAAGGGTAAGGGGAGAGTGTGAGTTAAAGTATCCGGGGTCGAATATCTAAAATCCAGGTGCGGAATGCTTTGGTTGTGGGGCTAAAGTTGGACCCTTGTGTGGGCCCTTCGCCGGCGTTTATGGGCCTCCTTTTGGTGTCAGTGCAGTGTCTGACGTTTTGACCTCTTCAAAAATGGTTTTAATTACTAAGATGGTGTGCTTCTTTGAAGTGACCAGCCGACAGCGGTTTTAAGCTTCCCTCTGCACCCCTTTATAAAGAGTTTCTGACACTTCAATGTTTGTCCTTCTCAACTCTGTGATCTTTGGGAGTGATACGGTTCATTATTGGTTTCTTGAGGACAAGGGCCTTGGTGGTCCAGTATAGCTCTTTGTTCCTTGATCTTTTCTAGCGCGAAGGAATCTGCAGGAGCTTCCTTTATTTCAGGCGTCACAGGCACTCTGCAGTAATTTCAGTCTTACATCTTCCAGTATTAGGTTTTGGAAGGGCGTTACTTCTTCGTTAAGCGACGCGGTGGGAGTATGACCCTCTTGACCAGGATGACACCCCTAGGCGTTCAGTTTGCTGGACACCCAGAGAATCTACATGAGTATCGTTTTGTTTTTTAGTATAGCCTTTGTGAGGTCATTGGGTATCTCCCCCCCAGTGCGCATTAACCTCGTGCCTGCGGAGCGTTCGGCAGATCTCATTGAATATGTCAGCGTAGAGGTGGTGCAGAATGTTCCACCGCCCTATCGGAGCGGTGGTGGATCATTCTGGGCCTTGCTGGCTTGAAAGTGCTCTCTTTGCTTGAGATATCGCCTCCTCAGCTATAAAATTCTCTCGTCAGACCTTCCCGCTGACCCACCAAGGAAGCTTTTGTCAGTGGAACGTTGTCTCGAAGAATCCGGAGTGTGAAAACTTCGGACTAAGTTAGAGGAAGGTACTTCAGCTTGGGGTAGATTTAGAAATGGCGTCTTCCTTTTCCCCTTCTACCACGTCGAGTCTGCGTGGTCATTTATGCCTCAGTGAGATCTAAATAAGGGTTCGCGGTATCGTTGCGGTTGTCTTTACTTATTGGCGATTCCTCGGAGGGGGCTCAGCTGACAGGCTGGAAATTTGAGTCAAATGCACTTTTATCAGCATTTGGAGATCGGTAGCAGTGTCAAGCCATCTTCCTCGAGGGTGGAAGAGTTGAAGAAGAAGGGCTTCGAAATTGATGGAGATGGTGATTCCTTGCTCCTCGATCGCAGGGCTTCACGGTTGTGGCAGTCTAGATCCGTCTGAAATTCGACGAAAGATCTGAACCTGCAGTTGAAGCCTTAAGCTCTGTCCTCGGTCGCCTCTGTAAGTTCAGTATCTTGCGGGTGTGCGATTTTTTGCTTGTGAGTTGGGTGTGGGCGGTGGCTACTGTTTGGTTTGGCAAGAGCGATGATCAACCAGTATTGTCGCGCCCGAGGTTCTGGCCCGGTGGCTTCACTATACAGTGGGCTAGTGGCTGAGGCCAGGGTGCGGTATGGCCAGGGAGGCGGTGAAGCTTAAGTCCCGATTTGGGGAGGCACTACCCTTGTCGGTGAGGCTCGAGTGAGGGTAGAGAAAGTGAGGTAGAAAGCATTGGGCGGTCGAGTGGGGCTTGGGAGGGATGGGATAGAGTTTGTAGGCTATCTGAGAATGATGACTTGGCTGGAGGAGGCCGAGGGGGCCCGAGCATGAAATGCACTTGGTCCCGAGCTTCGGATGGTCGGGGATGGCATTTATTTTGTAATGCCATGAGCGTGCGGGGTACAGAGAAGGCGTGTGCGGTACAAGAGATGGTTGTCTTGATAAAGCCGGCGTTGTTGAGGCCAGGGCTGTTCGGGGCTTAGGGGCTATCGGCTCACGTGGAGCGCTGATAGGAGTGCCATGGAGTTGGGGGTTGGCGCTGCCAGACGGGACTCTGGTGATTCGGAGGGACGAAGTTATAGGAGATTGAGGGGACCCGAGGGCTGTGTAGTGAGCCTTTACCAGGTGGCTTGCCTTTGGGAGAGAACATAGTACTACAGGCACCGGACTTGACTTAGGCATCCCTAGTGAGGGAGGTGGAAGAGTCCTTCCTTGAGACTAAATGCAGAGAAGCAGGATACCCTCGTTGGAGCCATACATGTGCCCTCACTTCTCAGCCTCACAGTGTCTAATCTCCGTGCGTATATCTTTAGCAGCATTGTTTTTTTTTTTTTTTTTTTGGGCTTAGGACCTGGGACATAATATAGCCTTTTCCTTGTGAATATTCATTTTTATTTCACAGCTACGCCTCTACTTGTGCTCTTCGCGCTGTTCTGTATGAACCGAATTGACTTCTTGGTATTTGCATGGCTGAATTGGCCCGTCAGGTTGAAGCAGTTGAGTATGGCTGTCTTTACGAGGCTCCAGTGGCTGAATACGAGAGTGGTGGCTCTGGGCTGCGACTGAGTTGACGATTGAGCTCTTCAAGTAGTATCTTGGGCTCTTGGGCGATGAGGCCTTATGGGCTAAATTACTGGCGAAGCCCGGCTCTTGGGGTACATGGCCTTGAAATAGAGTAGTTGAGCTCTTGGCCCAGGCTGTCTTTGGCTCTATATTAGACATATCAGGCTAAATTGCACTGTTGAATTGGCTCTTGGGGTTCACGAGGCTTGGCGAGTCGTTGAGCTCTTCCAAATAGGCTCACCCAGGCTTACGGCGAGGGCCTTATGGGCTAGAATGCAGTGGGGCTGGCTCTTGAGGGCTGCGTGGCTGAAAGGTAGTTAAAGCTCTTCAAGTGGCTGTTGAGCTCCTGATGTTTGAGGGCCTTATGGTGAGTGAGTTCAGCGAGCTCTTGGGGTACATGAAGCGGAAAGGTAGATTGGGCTCTTGTGAGCCTCTTGGGCTCGTGGGCACTTTGAGGGCCTTCTGAGATGAAGAGCTCTATAGTGACTCACGAGGCTCTTGGGTCGCTGAGCCTTCTTGGTGAGCTGCGCAAGCCCGAGCCAGAGGCTCTTGGGCGCCCGAGCCTTTAGAAATTTGAATAGCTTGGTAGGCCCGGCTCTTGGGCTGCATGGCTGACGAGTAGTTGGGCGCTCTTGAGGCTGGCCCGAGTGAGGCTCGTGGCGGCGAGGGCCTTACCAGGCGAAGAGCTGCGCAAAGCTGAGAGCTCACTGCGGCTTGGAGTCTTGAGGCCTTCTGGTGAAGGCTACGCAAATTGAGCCACTTGAGGCTCTTGAGGCGCTGAGGCCTTTGGGGCAGAATAGCTGGTGAAGCCCGACTCTTGAGTTTGCATGGCTGAACGGAGTAGTTGGCTTGTGTGGTGATGAGGCTCCACGGATGCGAGGCCTTTACGAGATGAAGAGCTCTGGCGGGCCAGCTGGCAGGGCTCTTGGGCGCTGAGGCCTTTCGAGGCTGAAGGCTCTGGCCCAGGCCCGAGGCTCTTGGGCGGCTGAGGCCTTTAAGGGTTTGAAGAGCTCTGCAAAAGCCCCGAACCAAGGGCTCTTGAGGCGGCCCCAAGGTCTTTAGGGGGTGCGAGAATAGCCATAGGTGAGCCGACTCTTGGGGTACGCATGGCTGACGGTCAGTTGAGCTGCGTCGAGGCGGAGTCGTTGCGTGCGGTCGTTTGACCCAGCTCTTGGAAGACGGGTGTCTTTAATCTTTGGTTTATGGAGAATTAGGCTTGATCGTGCGACTCAGGTCGCTGCCTTACTTATAAATGGTGGCTCCTCTGCTATGAAGCCCATACTCCGAATCTCCTTTCTTTTTGGAGCGTAACTAGAATATGTACGTAATGAAGCGTCACGGCTCGGTCGTCTTCGCAGGGGATCGGCCTGGGGACTCTGTTTCAGTTCCGGTGGACCTTCTGCCTGTGGGAGTTGTATTTTTCCCTAGTCTCCCCTTCATGGGAGTTGTGTTATCCCCTAGCTTTGTGCTAAGGGATGCGTCTAGAGAGGACAGTACATTTCTTGTATCGCTTTCTCTATTTTCTCCTCTTCTTTCTTCTCCCTCTCCTTCTCTTTCATTATCTCTTCTTTTCTTTCTCATTTTCTTCCCCATCTCATTCTCCATTTTTCCTTTCCTTTTCTTTCTCTTCCTCTCTTTCCCTCTCTCTTTAACCTCTCTTGCTTTCTTAACCTCCTGCTTTTCCATCTCTTTTACCCTCTTCCTCTCTCGAGGTTTTTTTTTTGAGGAGGCTGGCATGTTTGTTTGTTTCGGAGATGTAAGGAATAATATGCAGTTATAATCAATTGTACCTTCTTGTAATAAAGAGATGTTTTATTTTTTGAATCTTTAATTTTATTGCATTACATTGTATGTAACCTTCTTGTACATTCCACTGGCCCAATCACGTCGACAGGAATAATCAATAAACACACGATTAAATCATCAGTGATAATACTTTATTTAAGATTACAGCCGAACTGCGGATAAAAGCGGCAGGTGCTCGTATTCCAAGTATGAGGGTGTAGAATTTTCCCTCTTAAGCCCGGAGCTCGTAATTACCCGGGTCACGGGTACACGAGTCACGATATAGGGGCCTTCCCATCTGGGCCCAAGTTTTGCATGTGTTGGATTTTTCCTTGCTGGCAGGAGTTTCTTTAAGACTAGGTCTCCAGGCTTGTAACTCACAGGTTTTGACTTTAGTTTGTAATCTTATTGTAGTCTTCCTTTGGTAATCTTCGAATTCTTAGGACCTGCTGGCTTTTTATCTAGGAGGAATTTGGGTGGCGGAGAGCCTCGTCGTTGTTTTCCACGCTTGCTAATTCGATCCTTGAGGTTGTCAGGCCTCGTGAGTGCTGCTTATACGTACCAAAGGCTAGGGTGAATGGGGTTTCTTTGGGTCGTGACTTGCTAGTTAATGTGCTATATAACACCTCGGGGAGGAGTATTCTACCCATTTTCCTTTGGAATCTTCCAATTTGGTCTTCAATCTTGCTTTAAGGGTTCGATGGTGACCACGCTTGCCCATTAGATTCTGCCAGCGGATGTGCAGGGATGAGTGGGGTGGCAGTCAGGCTCTCGGCGAAATCCTTCAACTTGGCATTATCAAATTGCTTTCCATTTATCACGACACCCAGGCTCTTGGGATACCAAAACGCATATTATGGAATGCCACACGAGTACGCGTATCTTTTTGTTTTGTGATAATGCGAAAGGGTTTGGCCTCAACCCATTTAGTGAAGTAATCGCGTCACGATGATGAATTTACATTGGCCCTTTCCAATGAGCGCGGGTGCGGCTGTCTCCAAACCCCTTCTTTGGAAGGGCTGGGGCTCGGGATGGGAGGTGAGAGATTTTGGCATGCTCTGGCGGAATCTTGCATTTCTGGCTAGAGTCGGTCGGCGTCTACAGTATTGTGGGCCCGATAGTATCCTGCCTTAAAACTTTTCACGCTAATGCAGGAGCTCGGAGTGGTTTAGTATCGCCTTCATGTGGCTGCCCAGTGCGTGATCGTGTCTCTTCTACACTTGGGATGGGTGAAGAAACCTAAACATGAAGGCGTCCCTTATGAACAGTAAACCTGGCCGACCTCGTTATGAGCTTAGCAGCCTCTTTTGGTCACTTAGGTAGCCGGTCCTCCACAGTAAGTAGTCCCCGAAGATAAGTCGATCGACTTAGGCACATGAGTGGCGGCGGGGAAACCTCGATGTCGTGAGATCTATGGAGGCTGCGGGTGTTAAACCAGTGTCGATCTGGCGGAGTCTTCTTGTGAGTATTATCGATTAACTAAGGTATCTGGCATGGAGTTCTTAGCTGCAATTATGTGTATGACCCTGAACCAGCACGAATTTCTTCAGTAATTCCCATACCTTTTTGAGATATAAGATCATTTTCTCGCCTTTGGCCTCGTAGGTGTCTTCTATTTGTCTTGCTACCAGCTGGGAGTCGTTGTAGACCTCAAGTTGGTCAACTTCCATTGAATAGGCAGGTGAGACATTTATGAAGTTTGCTTCATACTCGTACCGTTGTTGGAGGCTTGGAATCGAATCTATTGGCGTATTCAATATATTCCTTCTAGAAGTGGGATTGCTTTGCCGCTATCAGGCATTCTTGACCCCGTCTACAAAGAGTCTCTGGATGGGGAGGTTAGTAGATTTGGTAGTATTCTCGGCGGAGCTCTGCTTGGTAGTCCATGGCCAGTCGCTGAACTGCCCTTTTATTGGAGTTTTGACTTATAGCGATGTCGAACTCGCAACTCTGTAGCCTGCTTCATCCCAGCCTTCTGAGTCTGCAGCTTGTCTTTTTATGGAGTATTACATTGGACTTAATGGTGTCGACTTGAGAAGTAGTGAGTTGCAGAGTGGTGCACGCCAAGGTGTTCTCCATCCTTGGGTACCTCTCCTCTGCTCTCATCTCGGAGCTCGGCTATGAACTTAGAAAATTCCAATTTTTCTCAAAGAGAACCAAATCATAATTTGGTAAAAATCAAAATTTTCTAGATCTGCGGATGATGAAGCGGACTTCTCGTCAGCAATCGTCTCGCGGTCTTCCGTCGAATTTCGTTTGGATTCGAGGTGGTGAGTTTCACGTTTTTCGGCGTGGGGTGTCGGTTGACGCTGTAAGGTGGGGATGCTACGGCACCTCTCAAGAGTGTCAATACTTGGCATTAAAGAAATGGCTCACGATTAACCATGTGTGGAAATGAATTCATGGCTCCACATTGAACCATGTAGGTGATGGTCATAATGAGAAATTGAAATATAAAAGAAAAGGTATGGAATTATGATAGCCATACAATTCGTTGAGGAAGGAAAGGAAATTTCCTTCTCTTTACCTCTGATCAAAATAGGAGAAATTCTAAGAAAGAAAAAATTGAAGGGAATGAGATGAGAAATGAGAAAAAGAAAGGAAAGCAAAGAAAGAGGAGAAAAGAATAAAGGAAAAAGATTAAGTAGAGATAAAGGAAGGAAATGGAAAAAAAAAAGAGAAAAGCGTGCAAACAGGAGATACGTGGATTTGGACTGTTTTGTGATTTTTTAGAGCTGCTGCTCTCTCTAGGTTTACGAGTGATCGGATGGGTCAGTTTGCTTTGGGCCAAGCAAGTAGTTCTACACTGTGAGGACTATCACATTAGGCCTTGGTTTTGAGGAGTTTCAACAAACTCCGTGAGGTAGGAGTTTTATCCTACTTGAGTTACACTTTGTTTAAGTGTTTTGTTGATGATTGAGTTTATTTGAGGCCTTGAATGGTCGTTTGATCGGTCCCAAAACTTGGGACCGAATTGTTGGAATTTTAGGAGCTTGTTTGGACAGTCCGCGGTATTTGGGCTGCTTGTGGTGTAGTTGTACATTAAATCACTGCTTTTAGTGTGAATGAGGCCGAATGGCCGTGTGTGGTCTCAGCTTTGAGCCAAGAGGAGAAAAATTCATATTTTGAGTAATTACGTGAGACGATGTAACCGAGGTTCTTGTTTATGTGAATAGTAATGTGAATAGTGATGTGAATAGTACGTGAATAGTACATGAATATTTTTGTGTGAATTGGACCAAAACGTCCATAGGTTGTGTGTATGAACTTGATTGAAATGAATGGCTGAAGTTGGTTGATCAAAGAAATTAATAGGTTTAGGCTTGAGGTGTTAACAGGATGTCACAATTATATGGAATATAATTATGTGTAGGCCATTGGAGATGAGATTTTGAATTGCTCAAATGAGCTAATTTGGGTGATGTTTGATCAATATTAAATTGCTCAAGTGAGCTAATTTGGGTGATGTTTGATCGATTGAATTGTGTGGTGTGAATGTGAATTTGAATATATGCATATTTGATCTATTGGTATAAAAATGATTGAAATGACATAATGCATTTCATATGCAGCACAGGTAACCTGAAGTGGGATTAACAGGTGCATGACTGTAAGATTTTGAAAAAGCGAACATGGTTGCGAGAAAGAATTTCACGGGATGATTTTTTACGGAATGGGGTTGGGAGGCAGTCCAAGCGGATCATTTCGGATGAGGACCATGTTTGTGCTCAGGAAGTTCACAACTTTGTTAAGCCTCGGAGGGTAGTCCATCTTTTTCTGAGATCTCGATGGTATATTTTCAGAACAACAAGTTTTGTTTTGAAAATGATGTTTTCTCATGCATGGCTTAAGCAGGTGTGAGGGAGTCGGTGAGGACTCGAGACATGGGAGACGGGCATTTAGACATTTCAAATTGGGATCAATTTGCTTGAGTGTGTGTTTAAATTGGATCATTGCATATGCATTTAGGTGGGAAGTAACCCATTTGGGGTGAATTCCACCTCTGCGGGCATTAGCTCACTGTCGAGAATATGGTATTTCGGAGTGCGGGAGCGTGCGAGACGGCTCATCTTAAGTAGATTTTGAAGCGGGTTGTGGCTTTGATGTTTTTGGATAATATGTATTAAATTGTAGATTTTAATATGTATTTATTAAGATAATGAAATAACTCTTGGACTATTGGAATATAGTTAGTATATGTTTTGATGAGCATTGGTATGGGTAAAAGTGGCCATTTGTAAGTGTGTGTCTAAATGTCACGAAGGGCGTATGGGTCAGCGGGGTTGTGGGTGGTCAGCGGACACCCTGGATTTGGGGCGTCACATCGGCTGCAATAGTAGACAGGATGTTGAACTCGGTCTTTGTCTACGAGGGACGATCGAGAAATGTCTGGCGCGTCTGGTATTGATTCCCCTCGGAGGGCTTACGTGAATGGGAGGCTCAAATATGTCTTTGTAATGAGAGCGGCTTCCTGCTTGATTTGTATCATTTGAAAGCTTTCTTTAAAAACTTGGAAGAAGGGCGGCATTTTATCATTGGCCACAGATCCCAGATGAAGCAAAACCTTGATCGCTTCCTTGTCAGTGTTGGACCTCTTTTATGCTTGATGGTGGAGGCATGTTGAGCACAACTTTATTTTGTCTGGATTTGCCTCAATTCCTCGGTTATTGACTATGAAACCTAAGAATTTTCTGGCTGACACTCCGAAGGCACATTTTGGCTAGATTCAACTTCATGTTGTATTCTCTCGGAGATCCAGAGCCTCGAGACGGATATGAGCTATGGGCTCGGGTAGTTGACTTCACTAACATGTCATCTATATACACCTCCATAGACGTTCCTATTTTCTTATGGAACATCCTGTTTACTAGCCTCTAATAAGTAGCTCCTGCATTCTTGAGCCCAAAGAAGGCATCTGATAACATAATGAGTTCCTTGCCTTACCAGTAGCCAGACGAGGTCTTTCTTGGTCATCTGGATTATCTTTGATGCAGTTGTAGCTGGGAGAAAGCATCCATAAAGCGGGAGTTCATGGCGCAAATTTGTGGCGTCTGATGAGTCGATTCGTAGCGAGAAACTATCTTTTGGGCATGCGCGGTGACTTGATGAAGTCAATGCGGAAGCCGCCACATCGTTTGCTTTTGAAGAGCGCGGTATTGGCTGATTAGGTGCCGCGGTAGGTGTTATGAATCAACAAAATTATAACCTAAATTACTCCTCTTTATCCATTAGCGTAGCTTCTTTATGATCGCATGGCCAAATCTAGGATCGAAGCACGGGGATGGGTTTCTTCATGCCAAATGATTTCTGAGGCTCAAAATGGTGAATTTGTTTAGTTTTTGGGATTTGGTGTGTAAAAGTGTGTGGAGTTGATGTTATGGAATTGAAAATAAAATGAAATAAACTAAAAATAAGTGTAAAAGAAATCATGAAGTGTTGGGAACATGGGGTTGGGTTGATAGGGTTACAAAGGGTCCTCTCGGGTTCATTTCCTGCATTGGGGAGGATGACCTATAGTCAATTCTGAGCCGGATCTTCATTCAACTTTAAAAACTAAACCTAATAATTTTACTTTTGATGAAAGCATTTTATTTTAGCATTTATGGTTCCTCTTGGTGAAAATCTGTCACCTTGACCCATCCTACAATGATTAAATGAGGCGATTAATGAATCTTGATGGATCTAATAATAAAAGCATCCCGCCCGAACCACACAAAAGATACCAGTATTGATCAATGAGGATGCATCTACGGTAATATAACCCTTACCTGCAACCATTGGCTAAGTAAATAGCAGCTAATGGATATCGATTGTATCTAAAGCTAGGAAATACCTTTGAACCACAAAAAACTTATAGTATTGGCCAAAGTACATCAGAGCTTTAAACCTGAAATTTATAAAATTTAGGAACCAAAATGTCAAAACACACTCTTTTACATTAGAAAAATAGAGCAAATCACACAAACTAACTTTCTTCCCAAGCCTAGCAACCCTCTTCTTCAAGGTTTAGAGGCTTTAACCAAACATCCTTTGAGTTGTCATCCTTAAAGGGTGTGTTTGGTTGCCTAGAAAGTGAGAGAAAGATGAGAGAAGAAGAGCGTGAAGGCAACGAGGGCCGTGCGGAGAATAAGCTTCTGGAAATTAAAGTTAGGTTACAGATTGTTCAAAATGGCTTATATGCCTTACAAACAAGTGAAAATACCAATCTAACCTAACTAGTATAATTCGGTGAGGTAGAATGAAATTAACCAAAAGCGGGGTCGTTTGTGCACAAAAGAAGGAGAAGAGAGTCCGCTCACAGTGGGAATTTTAGCTACGCATATGATTACATTATTGTATGAAAATTTACTATCAGCAATTTTCGACTTGTAGTGAAATTTTCTATTGACCTTTGTTCATCATTTTATTGTCTTTGTTCCATTACTCCTATTTACTACTATTCCATGACTACTATTATTCCATTTCTTCTTGCTTTGATATTCTTCATTCCCGACTTGCTGAAGTGATAGAAAACCATGAGGAATTGATGGGAAATCCAGCAACTTTGCTGATTGGATTGACACGGCGATTTGGCTTCCAATTCTGTCAAAACTACAAAAACAATGGAATGCGATCAAAGAAGTACAATAGGGACCGAACATGTCAATTAGGTTAATTATAACAATTCTGAGTACAAAAGCGCTTAAAACCTATTAAAAATAGAAGGTTCAAAATAACACTTTTAGGCACTAATCATTATTAACTCACTCTGGGTACTCACCTCTGCGATTACGCAGCGGAAGAAGTTTGAACCTCCTCATTGATCACTTTTTGCCTTTCAGGCGCGAAGCTCCTTCTCTTTTGCTTGACTGGCTTGAAGGATGAAATGACGTTTAGCTTATGAGTGATTATTACGGGGTCAATTCCTCCCCTATCTGCCTGCTTCCATGCGAAGACATCTTTGTTCTGTCTCAAGAAATGGGTAAGGAGGCTTATGAGGTCTTCCACAAGCTTGGAACTGATGTAGGCTAGGTGTTCAAGGTTGTCGTCCAACGGTACAGGTTCCAGCTCTTTCGAGGGCTCAGGTCGGGTGTTCACCTCGTCGCGCATGTCGAGCTCGTCCAAGTATATGTTATCGACCATTTTTGCTTCGTAGATCTTGAGTAGCACTCCACGGCGCCCGCGCGTTGGTCTCCTCAGCCATTCCTACTCGGCTTGTAGTAGGAAACTTGATCATCGTGGTAAAGCGGAGGAATGGCCTTTATTGCGTTGAGAGAAGTGCAGCAACAACATATTATAGGCGGATGGGCGTCTACAGCGAGGAATCTAGGCTGCATTGCCTTCGTTTGCACGGCTGGGTCTCCCAAAGTGAGCACTAGTTGTAGATGAGCCGAGGTAATACTTTTCTCTAGAGAATCTCGCGGTGGAGTCTTGTGGTTCGGTTCTCCCTTAGATGCCCATCTTATCGAAGGCCGAAGCGAAGATGATGTTGGATGAACTCCCGTTGTCGACTAGGACCCGATGGACCGTTTTGTTAGCCACAACTGCCCTTATTACCAAAGGGTCGTCATGGGGTTGGCGTCCTCCAGATCACGGTCGAGAGAATGTTATGGTGTGTCGGTAAGAGGCGGAGTTTGGACACCGCTTGTACTTCCATTATCTCTCCGGACCCCGATCTTTGCCAGCGAATGGAGCCTTCCCTAGTATTTGGATTCCCTCCTCACAACAAATCCTCCAGAGATCACATGGATTTCCCACAGAGCTGTTAGTCTTGAGTTGTTGTGCGCGAGTGGTGAGTGGTAATTCTTGAGCTAAGCATGAGTCCCAGGCGACCGTCGGTGCTATGAGCGATCAAGATACTTACGCGAAGATTAGATCATTCTATTTCTTTTTTGAGTTGTATGCAATCATCCGTGCTATGCCCGTAGTCCCTATGGAACTCACAATACCTGGTGTTATCTCTTTTGGCAGGGTCTGACCTCATCTGGGATGGCCATCTTAGAAACTGCTCATGTTGTACTTCGCATAAGACCTGCAATAATGTGGCCGTCAAGGGGGTAAACCGCCAAGGTGAATAATGTTGTATTTCGGGTTGAGGGAGGACCAGAACTGATCTTTGAGGCTTAAGCGTCTTTAGAGGACCGTTCTCCATCTTTCTTTGGAGACCTCTCCCGGTTATTTTGTCTTTTTGGGCTTCATCCCTGTCTCTTGTCAGTCTTGCTTTTCTCTTTATGGGTTGAAGAGCTTCCTTTTTTGGATATGAGGGCTTCTTCACCATTAATGTACTTTTCCCTCTTTGCGAGCACCTCGGCCATGCTTGCTTGAGGGTTTTTTGGAATGGAAAACATCAAATCTTTTTATTTGTACTCTAAGCCCAGCGATGAATACGTGATGCGAACTTCTTATGCAGTATATCTACCTTGGGGGCTTCGACATTGAACAGGCAGCTAGGAGCGCCGAGGGCCTTTGCAGGCTGCGATGTTGACCGATAAATAACGAACTTTACAGTATGTGCGGCTCGATGAAGTGGAGACACAATGAATGATTCACTGCTGAATGAGAGATTAGCGAGCGAAGCTGTTGAACGAAGCCAGAATTTGGGCCTTTTAGCGTGATGGCAAAGCTACGCATCGTTACCGGATCTGTACCCCATACGCTCCGTTGATTCATACCATCGCGTGTAAGATGATCGCGGGATCTGTCACCATCGAGCAACCTCCACTTCGCGGCATTCTAAACTTTCTTTGGGAGAGGGAAATTGGAGCACCTCGGTGTGAGCGGTGACTCGGTTGTTGCACGGGGTGTCCATATCAGTCGGGAGCTCGTCCTTTACAGCTTCATGCGAGTTGATTCTGTGATCATGCATTCATTCCATGATTGGTCTATACTTGAGGGTCATAGTTCCTCGTTCTCGACGTGCCCCCCGAGTGCTACTTCTTTGCCCTCCTCTCCAGGGGTTAAGTGTGGTCCATGCCCCTTAGCGCTCAGTGGACTGCGTATTTCGGCACCTGGGGTGCGAGGATTATGTTGCCCTTCATGAGGTGACTGATGAGTGCAAACACTTTCGATTACACTCGCGTCGATCTGGCATTTTCATGTTGTTTTGGCATTATTTGTATAGTTTTGGGTGTTGAATCTCTTGTTCAAATTATTTGTTTTGCAAATCTGCGGGAGGCATTGAGCCGAAGGCATCTTTTGGAAGCTTTTGGAACGTATTAAGGGTAGGCGAGGCTTGCTGCTCCCGCGTCGCGACGTCTCCGCGTCGTGACGTCATAAATCGCGGCGTGGAGGTCAACTATTACGAAGTCAACCCGCCCCCGCGTCGCGACATCATCCGCGTCGCTGACGTCGATAAATTCTGGATCTCTAATATTACCAAATCACGAGGGCTCGGGAATCTAGAGGCATCGAAGGACGACTGCGAGAATCTGGGGAGTGAAAGAACCACCGCAACCGGACTTCAGGATTTCATGGACTTTTGTATTGATTTTCTTCTTGTTTGATTTATGGATCGCATGAGGATGTCCTTCATGGCCATATATTATTTCTTTCCTTTCATGATGTTCTAAACTTCTTTCTGGGGTTACATCAAACCACATCACGGACCATGGATTAAGTTAACCTTTTATGTTAATCAATTGTTGTTAATTTATCACATACGCTCTGTCACACGTATTAATTATATGATATATGGCCAATATTAACATACTTGCTTGAATCCGAGTTCGAGAGGATGAGAAATTATTAGGGGATTTGGGTAGAGTAGCCTTTGTAGGTCGGGTAATAGAGATATTAGAACCTGAAGGTGGTTTTAGGGTTGAACATTAAGCATTTACGAATCTTAGAAGTCGAGATAGAGATATACTCGATTATATTCACGAATAGGCGAATATACCTCGAGAGAGGATATCTAAGTAAGTGAATCACCTACGCCATTGATATGTTATAAACAATGCGAATAACAACATCTTTAGGAGAATAATCCATCGAATGTGACGAGAGGAGATTTAACCTAGACTCCCTCATTATCAATTCACAAAAGCAATAAGTTTGAATTCTAGTCAGTATTTAAATTCCATCTTAGAATCATTCATTCGGATATTATGCGAAAAGCGAACATATCATAGATCAATTCATCTTTCCCACGTGGATCGATACTTTCGTACACTAGTACTATATTACTTGAGGCGGCAGCGTGCAACTTTGCCGTATAGGCGTATGTACCTGCCGCGTAATCGATACATCAAGTTTTAGGCGCCGTTATAGGGAAGAGGCTTAAATTGATATAGAGTAGTAAGCACATAGATAATATTCTGAATTTTCTTAACCTTTTTTTATTATTTTACAAAAATGCATTAATTGGGTTTTGTTAGTTAGTGTGTTATTACGGTCACGGGTTTTAGTGGTATCTGACGACAAAACCCGAATTAATCAACACTTGTGTGATCGAGCGAGAAGACTTACGCACGGTTGCGTCGAAACGGGAGAGCAGGCAGTGGGGAACTCAGTAGTCATGGAAAATACTGAAAGAAGATAGTTTGGCACATTCGAATAGCTGGACCTGAAGCCGAACTAGAAATCAAGCGCCCAGGCCATTCATACAGCCAGACGATCCGTACATGCTATTAGATGATTCGTGCTACCTCAGCGATTGTTAGGAGACGACAGAAATGGGGCGGCATCATTCAAAGCAAACAATTTTGAATTGAAGTGATCAAATTTAAAATACTTGAACATATTGTTCCATGGACTACCCCATGAGAATCCAAACATGCATTTGACTGCTTCTCGAAGTTTCGCGATACCATCAAATACAGCGGGGTCCTTGAAGAAGCCTAAGATTGCGGTTATTCCCACTTTCACTCGAGGATAGAGAGCCAAGCATTGGCTAACCAGTATACCAGGACTCCGTTACTACATGGAACGGTGATCTGAATTCGACAAATTCTTTCCCGCGTAAGTACTGGCTGGTGCAAGAAATCAGCACATTTGGTCAGCAGGAGGCCTGAGAGCATGGGACGGGTTCCATGAATTTGCGAAGTGTCCACCATCGTCACAACCGGATGGATGCAAGTCACGCCTTCTGATAGTGAAATACAGCAGAACAATGATAGATCACCTGTTTGGAGGATCATGGTGGTGAAAGCCACGGACCAGGGCGTGAGATATTGGAAGATGCTGCAACCAACACTAATCAGTGGCCTAGAGAGAAGGCTACACCAGTTAACACAGTGGGTGGCACAGATAATGAAGTCCTGATAATCACAGTAAATCGTGTATACATTAACTAGTAGTTGAATAGGCGGGGAATAGCTAATGCCCACCTGACCAGCCTGAGAGCTTGTGTGGTGTGGGGTCGACATAGTAGTGCGGTTGTCGGTCGAGCCTACCGGGTGGAGCTGAAGCTCGGTATGTCAGTTAGGTCAGTCAGCCTGTATAAAGGACCGTATGGAGGGGAAACAACTACGGAGCTCGAGAATCAAGGCCAGGGGTGGCGTAACAATCAGAACCAGAATGGTCAGAACAATCAAGGATATGGGTGGCGGAATAATCAGAACAATTTGCCATCAAACCGGGATAATGAACCACCTCCTGAGAAAAAGATGGACTTAGAGCAAGCCCTTGCACGAATGATGACCTCCCATTCTGCCTTCATGAATGAAACCAAAGCAGCAATGCAATGATAAGCAACTCGATTAAACAATCAGCGGCCACGACTAAGGAGTTTGGAGGCACGAAATGGGCTGAATGGCAAACTGCTACGGAAGGCAACGGGGTTCACTACCAAACAATTCGAGAGGCAAACCACCACAGGAAAGGAAAGAATCTTGCAGTATCACTCTGGGAGTGGAAAGAGTTGGAAATCCCGAAGCCGCCACTAGCAGTAAGAGGTGAAAATTAAAGAGCAAAGTAAAGCATCCCAAAAGACCGGATGCAAACCAAGCAACCCAGAGATACGATAGCGGTCAAGATAATAAAGTCGGGGAAGGAATAGCGAAGCAGGACAAAAGCGAAGAACTGTCATACGATCCCGTACCCTCGGAGGTTGAGAAGGTAAATTGGAAGCGGTTCGCAAAGTTTGTGACATCTTCAGAAACTACATATTAATATACCATTTTGGAAGCATTAGAAAATATGCAAGTTATGTGAAATTCATGAAAAGATCTTGGCAGTAAGAAGAGTGGAAGAGTATGGGACCATTACTTATGCTTGAAGAATACGTGCCATCACATAAAGAAGCTTCCAAGTATGAGATCAAATTGATTGCCTACCATTCTCTATAGAGGCAAGAGTATCGGAGAACATTATGTGACTTGGGAGGCGAGCATCAACTTGATACCCTCAATGTTTAAAAACTTAAGTTGGGAGAACCAAAATCGACCATAATCGGTTACAACTTGCGAGATAGGTCTTATCAACATCCTCACAGGTATAATCAAAATGTCCTAGTAAAGTTGGTAAATTCGTTTCTTCCAGTGAGACCGTCATTCTAGACATGGAGGAAGTGACTCAGTTCAATTATACTCGGTAGACCCTTCTAGCCACCGGAAAAGCTCGAATCAATATGCGAGAAAGCGAACTCAAACTAAGAGTCGAGGAGAAGAGATCGTTTTCCATGTATTCGGCCATGCGACATCGAGACTGACGATCAAGCGTTGAAGATATCTAGAACCTCGGTATCTGAGAGATTTATGGCGATGAAAAATTTAGAGATTATTAAACTACTTACACAGCGGAAGGCATCTTGTACAGGAAAGAAACGATGCATTATACGGAAAGTATTTCATCCACCTTGAACATGGAGTGTACACTAAAGGAGACGTAAAAATTTCCCACTTTCTTCTACGAATATCTTTGCTTTGAGATTCGGTCGTCGGCTAACGACATTAAACATAGCGCTTCTTAGGAAATGACCCGAGTTTTCTTACTTTGAAGTTTCAGAGTTCTGTTGGGTATTTTCATGATTTTGATTTCTAGTTGTGTTCATGATGCATTGTTGTTGTGTATTTGATCTAATTTCAGTCCGAATCACGGAAGTGCATAACTGCGATGTTCATCGTCAGTGACCAGTTTATAGATAGAGAATTCCGGCGAGGTTTTATTGCTCTGACTAATCTTGGGTGCCTTGCCTACGTCGCGTCCATGACGTGAAGTTATCCGCGTCGCTGACGTCGAATATCACCCCTGCGCGCCCGCGTCGCGGCGTGAATCCTGCGTCATGACGTCAATTTTGAAGCCTGCATCGTCGGCGTGAGATTTCATCTCGCGACGTCATATTAACAACCCTCTATCACGTCGCGACGTGACAATTTCCGCGTCGCGGCGTCGATGCGAGTCCACTCTCATGCGTCGACGTGGTCCCTCACGTCAGCGGCGTCCGATTGAATAATGCCCTGCGCCGCGTCGTGGCGTGGGATTTCCGCATCGCGTGGCGGGCGAAATATGCTCTCTGTCACGTAGCGGCGTGGCCGCCGTCGCGGCGTGGCCAGTTTTAAACCGGGGGGAATAGGCCATTTTTTGGCGCTACGTGCCCTAAACCTCTCCCCGAAACCCTAGCTCCTGCGCTTTCGTAGAGCGCTCGGGGGACCTTGAAGCTCGTGTTCTCACTTAGGTTGGGGACCTCCATCTTGCTCATCGAACCCCTTTGTAAAAAAAAAAAAAAGGTCGCCATTTGTAGCTAGTTTTGGATCATAGTGGCCTTTCCACCAGCGTGTGTCAGGTCAGTTTGAGGGTACACATTAATTTAGGGTTTATTTCGGTGTTTTTCATTTAGTCTAGAGTCCTTGTAGGTCTTCATTTAAAGTTGGCTAGGCTCTTTGAGTTACTTTAGCAAGCAGTCATGTTGGGTCGTGTTAGTGCCAAGTAGCTTTTAGTCCCATAGTGTGTATTGCACATTAGGTGTTTTGAGATTTTGTCTCGGTCAGGATGTCTGACAATGTGAAACTACACCTTAAGCGAGTCGGGCGGTGAGGCCCGACTCCGCCTTGGCGCCGCGTTTTATGCGCAACGGACGCCCGCGGATGGTGTTGCATAATTTGCAGCCGTCCTTCGATAGAAGAGGTTTCACCGCAGAAGATTTTAGAAAACCATGAGGCGAGGTTGGCGTGCTCTGTGCCAACCCCTCGCTGACGCCATGGTTGAATTCTACGCCAGCCTGCGCCTCCCGTCCTCAAAAGGTCGGGTGCGGTGTATTAGTGCGACTTCAGCGCGGTCGTCGATAGCTACTATGGCCTCGAGCATATCCCTTGGGCCGCCCCGATCGGCTCACGTGAGCACCACGACTATCATGGTCATCAAGTGTTGACGAAGTCGGGGTAGTGAAAATGGATCAATAGCGCGAGTCCGCCTTGATGGGAATTTCAAGGCGAAGCATTTGGCACACATTCTAAAATTGTGGCATCACTTTATCACTTGGCGTCTGCTCTGACGGCGAATGTGTGGCCCCGCTTGACGTCTCACTTGCTGACTACGCTATCTTACAGGGATATACCATTTGGCGTTGGGCGGAGTTGTCGGGGATACCATCCTCCATAGCGGGATGCGAAAATAAACACAGGGCACCCTTTTCTGATCTTGACGTGCAAACAGTGGGTACCTAGACACCAATGAGGCTGGCTTCATCAGCCAAAAACCATGCCGATTGGCGGGACACACACGGTGTCCGTGACTGAGGAGTCTATGTTTCGGGCCATGAGCCTCGGGCGGACGAGCTTCCCCCGACCTCAGGGCTCGCTAGTTCTGGGTGACACGGGGAGGACATTGGCCAGCCCTCGTCTCGGCCTCCGCGCCTCCGCCCGGCGGCCTCGGCGACCAGGCCCTCCCCCAGTCTTACACGATATTGAGGACGGTGCTCTCACTCGCGGCGTTTGGCGCGTGCAGGATGAGACCCGGGAGCAAGGTCCTCGTTACTCGAAGTTATGGAAGCGGCTGCGTCTTGACGTACTGCAGATTACGATCGGGGCCATCATCCTTCGGCGGCGGTATCACGAGGCCCATTTCAGCGTGATTCATAGCATTCCACCCCGACCCGCCGCCACCGCCTCATGATGATCTCGAGTACCCTTACCTTCTATATTTTTATATTACTAGTGGGACACTGGATCTTTTGTTTGGGGAGGGTATTTTGTTATGTTTTATTTCTAGTTGTTTTGTTTCCATTGTTTTGGTGTTAGTAGTTTATAGCATTTTTAGTTGTTCGTATATGAGTTGTGTTTTATTTTGAAATCTTGCATGCATCACGTAAGTAGTGTTTAGGTATTGTTTGAGTTTTGGTCTTGTTTGAGTTTTTTGTGCATTGCATTTTGTGCTTATGATTGATGAATCATTTGTTAGTTGTTTATTTGTTCCAGGACAATTTTGCATATAGTGATAGTTGCATACATGTATGTCATGTTGAAAAATTGAGGATCATTTTGGATTGATTGCACTATAAGAAGTGCGAGGCATCTAGCTGCGTGATACTCGGTAATTAGGTTGAATAAGTGAAAAGGGCCAGTGAACTAATTCCGGGTAGGCAAGACACCAGTCTGAACCTACTCCTTTTGCAGTAGTGACTTGCGGAGTATGCATAGAGGCCCGAACAACCACTAAGTTCAACCAACCTAGGGGAGATTGAACCATTCAAGTGATAAGACACCCTAATGAAAGAGGATTGCCATTGAGCCCCAACCAAAAAGAGAAAATACAAAAACGATAGAAAAAGAAAAGAGAAAAAAGAAAAGAAAAGAAAATGATAAAAAAATAGTACCAAGTATAGGAATGGCGGGATCATCGATCGGAATCCAGGGCACGATCTGAGGGCACATCGAGCCTAATGCCCTGAGCCAACTGGTTGAGAGTCGTTGACTTCACTTCACCAGTTACATAGGATGGGAGAAGATGGATCGTTCACGCAACCTAGGGCCATTGAGTTTGGTTGAGTGTTGGGGTGAAGTTTGAAGGAATTGAATGCAAGTGCTTGTAACCAGCGTGGAGGAGTCACCAATGGAACCGCTCTACGGGGACACTTTAACTAAAACTGCTTGGCACTAGGTTCTTTTCCTTTTTGCTTTTTGTGCATAAAATTTCTAGTTTTGTTGTCATGAATAAATGAGTGCGGTCGTATCCTTGTTTAGTTAAGCTTCTTCCTAATAGGTAAGTTGAACTTAAGTTTGGGGGTATCGGAATTTAGGCATGTGCAGGCCATCCACCATGAGCACATAGGGGTTTAGAGATGGCCATTGAATATACATGGGAGTTGAGGCACTGATCGGTTCACCTACTTCAATCAGGATTCACAGAAAGTCAAGTATATGTATACCTTCATTGAACATCGAGCAAAACATTGAGTATGCGAATTAGTCAATTGATCCATTATTTTCGGCGCAGGCACACATTGTCTTGATGTTAGTTGCATGGTGTCGAGTGTGTGTCCTGTCTAGAGTCGGTTCTTGCTTGAGGACAAACCCAAGAAATTAGGACCCCCAGAGTGTGATGAGTGCTTAAAACACTCAGATTACACTCAGCGTCGATCTCAGCGTTTTCATG
Source organism: Tetrastigma voinierianum (assembly GCA_016808115.1). Taxonomy (NCBI): domain Eukaryota; kingdom Viridiplantae; phylum Streptophyta; class Magnoliopsida; order Vitales; family Vitaceae; genus Tetrastigma; species Tetrastigma voinierianum. The sequence goes on from JAEQBH010003576.1 coordinate 205,434, forward strand.
TTGTTTTGGCATTATTTATATAGTTTTGGGTGTTAGATCTCTTATTAAGTGTTTATTTTTTGAAATACGGGCTTGATGGGGCAAGGAAGAACACATCTTGGAAGCTTTTTGGAGCAATAAGGGTAGGCAGGAAATAGCGCCGCGTCGTGTCTCCGCGTCGCGGCGTCACTAAATCGCGGCGTGGAATGGCAGCTATTAGTCCAACCCGCCCCCGCGTCGCGGCGTCCCCGCATCCTTGGCGACATCACGTCAGCGGCGTGACTCAAAATTCTGGATCTCATCATTAAATGCGAGGGGGCTCGGGAATCTAGGGCATCGAAGGACGTGCGGCCAGAGATACGGAATTGGAGAACCTGCAACACGGACTTTAAGGATTTCCTTGGACTTTTGTATTAGTTTTTCCTTCTTGTTTTGATTATTTTATGGATCGCATGAGGATGTGTAGTATTACATATATTATTTCTTTCCTTCATGATGTTAAGCTTCTTTCTAGAGTTACATCAAACCTGTCACGGACCATAGTTAGAAGTTAACCTTTTATGTTAATCAATTGTTAATTTATCACATACGCTACATGCACGCATGTTAATTATATGATAATATCGCGATATTAACATACTTGCTGAAGATCAGAGATTCGAGAGATGAGGAGTGATTTGGGTAGAGTAGCCTTTGTAGATTCGAGATTAATAAGAAATATTAGAACACGAAGGTGGTTTTTGGGGTGGAACATTAAGCATTTCTGAATACCGAGTCGAGATAGAGATATACTCGATTATATTCACGAAATAGGCGAATATACCTCGAGAGAGGATATCTCGTAGGCAAGATCACCTCGCCATTGATATGTTATAAACAATCTGAATAACAACATCTTTAGGAGAATAATCCATCGAGATGTGGGGGAGATTTAACCCTAGGCTCCCTCATTATCAATCCACCAAAACCAATAGTTTAGTTACAGTCAGTATTTAAATTCCATCTTAGAATCATTCATTCAGATATTGTCTGAAAAGCAGAACATCTGTAGTCAATTCATCTTTCCCTGTGGATCGATATTTTCGTACGCTGAGTACCGCTATATTACTTGAGGCGCGCGTACTTGCGCTTATAGGCGTATATTTGCCGCGTAATCGCTTTGTCGATGGCGTTGTGGCCTTCCGAGTTTGTTGGCCTCCGTGGGCGTGCATCTGCCCGGTGAGTTGCTCGCTCTCTTATTAAGGGCGTTGGTTGGTGAGGCGGTGCCTCCACCTCCCTCGGGTGTTAGCTTGCATTGTTTAATGCGTGGATATCTGTTGATTACGTCGCTGGTTGGTCTAACGTCAGCCCAGTGGATTGGCGTTTCTCTGTGTTCGGGTTGATACCATCGATGCGAGGAAATCAGCTATATTTGTAAAGGAAGCTGTCCTTCCAGCGAGCAGGCGCCATTTGATGATGTTTTCAAGCCGGGTTGGGTTTGGGCGTCATTGGGGTCGTTGGGCTGACTAGGCACCTGTGTGTTTGGTGCGCAGGCTATGGCGTTGCTCTCCTTTGCAAAAAACAAGAAAGAAGAAGGGCTGGCGGGGACTTCGCCCGTGGCCGCTTTGATGCCTAAGTCAGTTCCTCGCTGAGAGAAAAGATAGACTGCTTAGAGGGCGAATGTTTTTGCGTCTCTTCAGGGGGTGGCACGATATATAAGCGTATGTTTTCCGAATTGGATGGTAATAAGGATTCTTTCTCATTGGATGGGATATTATCTGTCGATATCGAATTTAATAAGGGATATTGAAGGAGCAGTTTATTGAGAATTATCCTTCTTCCTTATTGGTGAGATCCGGTTTGATCTACTTCGGGGATAAAATTGTTTATCGTGAATTATCTATTTTCCTTCTTGGTGAGATTTAGTTAGTTCTGAGGATAAGATGCTATTGGGGTTATTCTACGCTATATTGGCGTGATTTAATTACGATTTGCGAATGTGGGCCTTCCCAGTTACCCATGTTATCGACCTTTGGGGCGAGCGGACTAGGCTTTCGTTTTGGGCTGGCGCCAGGGGCTTGGGTGTTTTATTGGGCTTGCCTCTTATTTGGGCCTAGCGAGTGGGCCTGCGCGCCTATTTTTCAAACCCTATCAGTTGTAGTCATGAAAGTGGAAGTTCTTGTAGATGAAGTGAGACAACCATCTTGAAATCAGCAAAGCGTATAGCGCCATGGAAACCCAATGCGATTCATGAATAGACTATCAAACTGCTTGATTTATGTGAAATCCCGGTGCGACAAGCGAAACTACACCTTAAGATCATCTAAAGAGCATTGGACCTTTGATTGCTGCTGCAGCTAGCTGCAGTTCACGACATAGAGACCAGTGCACGAAAAAATATGAAGCTTCGGTTCGGATATTATACGTAATCTTTGTCCGGTAGCTCTTGTTTGATTCTGTTTTTTGTGTCCGCGACATGGTGTTCGTGCATTAGTTGTTCTCAAAGACATTTTTCAAAAACATGAACCAAACAGGCTCTTAATGTTCTATGAGAACTGTTCTAGTTTTCTAAATCTAGTGTTTTCTGTGTTCTTTGTTTTTTTCTAAAAAAAAAAAAAAAGAAAAAAAAATGGGGGGTTCCATCGTGGAAAATATAAAAGAAAAGAAAATATAATTAAAATTCCTCAAACTTTATATATTTTTAAATGCATAAGCTTGAGAGGTTCTCCCACCTACCGGGCCGGTCTTTTGGGTTGGGTTCTCCTATTGGGCTTGGATACCTATCATTGGTACTTTCATTAAGAGTCAGTGCGTACCGGGAAATGACTACTTGAAAGAGGGCTATTTGGTGCCCCAAAAAAGGGTTTGAAGTGAAAGCTATCTCGAGTGTGAGCAATCTGGGGATGTTCGACTTCTCTAGGGGTGGGCAATGATACGCCCCGTCCATATAAGCTCCTTTTAGCTTTATTTCAATTCATGAAGAAGCTTATAAAAACCGGTCACCTTAACGACAAAACCATCCTTCTACAATTGTGAAATTCCTCTCATGTATAAGTGTTTTTTAAAATATGCATCCAAACACGAATAACCTATTGAATAAAAATACTTATGACATAAAATCTCATCTACTTAAAATTAAGCCCATTTACCTAAGCATTGACCTTAAAAACGATTTCGTTTCTCGATAAGCACCAATGATGTTTGTTCTCGGGGTAAAAGTCGGGATAAAAAACTATCGATTCATTAATGTTGACGCATATCGTGAGCTGCTCTGGAGGTTGGAAGACAGACTGGGCTTTTGGTAAGCCAGATTAACCAACTCTGCACTAATTGAACATTTTGGTAACCACAAACATCTGAGATTTTTGTTGGCACAAAACAAGCTTTTAGCCAGTTGGAAGGGCCAATATCCATGATCTTGTGTTCCTAAACCCAAAAACGAGTCGAGAATATTAGCTAAATGAACTCCATACAGTTCACTGAAAAATAGGATGCAAACAGCAGCCATGGTAGATGATTAAGATGAATTTCTTGTTGTTTATGGACAAACAAAAACATATCTGCTTGTGTGGTTATTCAGAGCAGTGGATGGAAATAAGGGAATTCTAACAAACTCGACTGAGTTTTCCTTGGTGAAAGCGAGCTAATAATGCAAACAAATGGAGCCTAAGTTTGATCAATTCAGACTTGTGACGATATCATTTGTTACGATGACTAACAAGAGTCGGGAATATTAGCTAAACGAATTCCATACAGTTCAGAGGAAAATATGATGCAAATAGCCAAAGCAAGCTACTTACATGGCCAAATGCAAATACTAACAAACTCAAGACTGAATTTTCCATGGCCAAAGCAAGCTACTGATACAAACAAATGGAGACTAAGGGGTTGTTTGTTTTTGACTTTTCTTTGAAAAATTTATTATTTGTTTGTTTTAAAATTTTAGACTTATATTAAAATTTTTAAAAAAAGTTCTGAATAGAAAAATTGAAAATATTTCGCTTTTTCTATTCAGAAAAAGTCATCTTCCACTAAAACAAAAAAAACTCCACCATTGCCCAACAAGGAGGAGGGCTAGCAATAGTCACTATTAGGGATGACAGCTAGGGAGGGGTTGTACTATTCCCAAATACATCTTTGTTAAAAAAATTAAGGGATGGGGCGAGGCGGGAGGAGGTTGATAGGGATGGGAAAATTCAGGCTTGTCGTTTACGTTTGATTTTTGTTTTTTATTTTTTTATTTGTTTTTTTATTTTTTATTATATTAAAATTAATATGTTCATAAAAATAAAAAATATTATCAATTTATAAATTATTTATTAAAAAACATTGAATTATTATTGTGTGTTATAATAAAGATAACATAAAATAATAAAAAATATTTTAAAATATAATCGGAGGCCGAGGGTAGGGCGGGAATATGATGCAGAACCCACCCTGAATCCGTCTCGGGTTTGGGAAAATAAACTCGACCCCGCTAGAAACCTAATTACAATTAAACCAAACTCGTCCCATTAAGGGCGGGACGGGGCAGGAACCCGAAATAACCAGCTCTGTTGTCATCCCTACTCATTACCCAATGTTAAAAAATAAACAACTTAATACTTAATGTTATTAAGTACTATTCAGTATTAAGCTCAAAAAAAGTTATATTCAGCATTAAGTAAAAAAAACAAACGCCACCTAAGGTGACGTTTGTTTTACAATATCGAATAAAATAATGCCGACTTAATGCTAAATAGTATTTAATAGTATTAAGTATTACGTTGTTTGTTTTTTAACATTGGATAGTAAGTGCAACTCGCTCTCCTCCTTGTTGCGCAAGGGTGGTGTTTCCTATTTTGGAAGATGATTTTTTTTAATAGAAAAAAGCCAAAATATTTGGCTTTTTGACTTTTTCTTAATGCCTTTTTTAGTGTTTTTTTCTATTAAGAAAAAACTAGATAATATGTTATAAGAAAATTATATTCTTTATGTTCCAATTGAAACTCTTGTGATTTTTTTCATGCTAATTAAATAAAAACATATATATTTTTCAATTTTAATTTAAAAATTTATTGTTTCAAAATTTAGATAAAAATTAAAATTTTGATTATTTTTTTAGAAAAAACAAACGACTAAATACTTAGTCATATCAAGCACTATTCAGAACAAAAGTTCTATTTAACATTAAGCAAAAAAATAAACACCACCAAAGTTTGATTAATTCAAACTTCTGACTATATCATACACTATGATGCTTAGCAACATAAGGGACATCTAAAAACAATAATTTTGAATGAACCCTCCAAACTTTTAGGCTTTGTTTGGAATCCGAAAAGTACTAGGGAAAGGAAAAAAAATGCTTAAGGAAAATGATTTTCTTATATTTGATTCCATGATGAAAAATATGAAAGAAAATCAATTATAATCAAAATTCATCAAAATTTTACATATTTTTAAATTTCTTAATCCTTATATAACAGAAAGAAACAAATAAAAATGAGTTTGAATAAAACATATAGAATTTATTGATTAAGTTTAAACCTATTTTTTATTTTCTTCTAAATTCTCTTTCCTTCCATTTTTCCTTACTATTTTCTTTCCTTAGTATTTTTCAGGTTCCAAACGGAGCCATAGGAAATATTTGGTTTCCTGGAAAATATAAGGGAAAGAAAGAAATAGTGGGAAAAATGATTTCCTCGTATTTGGCTGTAGTATTGAAAATAAAAAAGATAATCAAATACAACTAAAAACTTAGAAATTTTCAAACTATATATTGAAGAGTTGGAAAGGATATGGAGTTGAAGTAGAAAATAAAAATAGTTTATTGACTTCAAATCTAATTCTTGTTTTCTTTTACCTTTTCTTTCTCTTTCTTTCCTTCATAATGAGCATTTGTCAAAATGATTGTTCTAATAAAAATCTTGATTAGTAAATTTTGTAAATCGATAAAATGACCCATATCGAAGCGGAGGAAGAAGCAAAGAGGAAACCCCGGGGAGAATATGATAATCTTCTCTAATATGTATCATAGGTCATTCAGAAAAATAGAAAAAGCGGTAAAATATCATCGACTCGGGACATGGAAAATAAACTTTAGATTGAGAAGATGATTCTGGAGTACTTACGAAAAGAATCTGAGTCTAAATAAAAAGCGAGGTTCGAGTCGAATGAAACATCACATTGGGGAACAGACGGTCGATCAAACTCGAAATTTCGGAAAGGCCCGTATCGATCTAGTAACACAGGTACTTGGACTGAGATAAAAACTAGAAGCGTCTAGTTTATTGCCTCTGAGACATCATCCACATTAGACATGAATGGAAGAGCTAAAATCGAAGGAAAACTATAACTATAATTGATGAATTTGATGCGGACTAAGAGCGGTTGATAAACGACCTTTGTGTGTTTTTGAGTCGGGAACATAAAAACACCTGAGTCTTTATGAATTTGCCATTAATAAGAATTTATGTTTTAATAAAACACCTGACCTTTATGAATTTATGTTCTATGCTTAGCACCTACGGTGAGGTGGTGGCGCGAGCCACGATTATTGAGAGGAGGCGACGAGTCTGAGGAAAGCAAAGAATTCGGGTTTGGAGACTTCGAGGTCAAGGGATGATAAGAGGGCTAAGCGCCTAGGATGAGCGGTCACGGCGGTTGCCCGTGCAGCGGGGGCAAGCCCGGTGGGAGCTGATTGGGGGCGTAGGGCCGGACGTGTTATGAGTGTGGTGGGGCGGGACGCGAGGAGGTGGTGCCACTGAGATTACGGAACACCCGGCATCCCTCGAGGGTAGTTTGACCCATTAAACCATTCGCGTGTTCAAGGAGGGCTGACCCCTCGAGGGGAGGAGATCCCGAAAGGAAGGCGCATCTGCGCCGGGCGGGGTCTCGGGCGAGTTTTCGCTATGGCGGCCGAGATCCAGCCCTAGTGTGCTAGTGGAAAGTATGGTTTTATGTTATAGCACTTGGGCACATGTGTTGTTTGATTCGGGTGCATCCGTTCATTTATGTCTACTTCTTTTGCTTATATTTTGGATTTAGAGATTGCACCACTCTCTTGTCCTTTGTTTGTTGAGACATCTATGGGTGGCGTGATGGAAGCTAAGTGGGGATGCAGTGGTTGTGTGTTGAATGTTGGGGGATCTGAGTCGTGATTGACTTAGTACTCCTAAGTTGTGATGTTTGCGTGATTGTGGGATGGATTGGTTAGCCCACATCATGCGGTCTAGGTATTTTTCAAAGAAGGTGACCTTCCAGATTGGTTGTGGCTCACGTGTTAGCTTCTATACAAATCGAGGGGGTGGTCCGACTCGACCGTTGATAGAGATGGAGAACAAGTGGTTGGGAAAGGGCTTAAATTCGACGCCCGGCCTACTATCTTAGGGAGGTTAAAAGGAAGGTGGCGATGGATTAATATTAATAAGTGTGTGATTTCTTGACGTATTTCCAGATGAGTTGCGGGATTACCTCCCGTAGAGATGGATTTCTCCGTCGATTTGTATCCCGTCTTGATCTGTTCGGTAGCGCTCGTCGGATGGCTCGGTTGAGCTTAAGGAGTTGAACTTCTGACTGCGGGAATTGCGGGGCGGGTACCTCGCCCAGGGTGCTCCGGTATTCGTGAAGAAAGGCGGAGCCCCTTTACGGTTGTGTGTGGATTAGGAATTTGAATAGAGTAGCGGTGAAGAACCGTACCCGCCCGCACATTGAGGATTTGTTTGATCGGTTGAGCGGGCTTGTTACTTCGAAAATTGATTTAAGATCCCGGGTATCATCGGAGTTGAGTGCGGGACTTAGACATCCCTAAGACTTCTTTTTGCACGAGGTATGGACACTTCGAGTTTGTTGTCATGCCTTTTGGATTGATTAATGCTCCAACTACCTTTATGGATCTGATGAATAGGATATATCGTCCATATTTGGATCAGTTTGTGGTAGTGTTTGTGGGCGATCTGATATATTCGGTCAGTAGGGCATGACGACATTTACGGGTTAATTGCAGGTGCGAGATAGAATCGGTTATGCGAGCTTGAAAGTGTGATTCTGATTCTGAAATCCGGTTCCTAGGGCACGTGAATTGTCCCAGGAAGGTATTTTTGGTGGATCGAAGCCAAAGGAGTTGAGGTCGTGATGCGGTGGGAGGCGGCCCGATGGTGTCTTTGAGATGCGTGGCTTTCTACGGTTGGCGGAGTTATTATCGGCCGGTTTATTGAGAACTTCTCCGGATTGCATGTCCCATGGCCCAGGCCCGACACCTTGAGGGAGTGAGCTTTGAGAAGTAGAATGGCAGTGTGAGGAGTCTTTCCAGGAGCTGAAAAAGAGATTGACTACAACGTCAGTGTTGATTACTCCGGTGAGTGGAGAAAAGTACACGGTTTTCTGTGATGCCTCGAGAGTTGGCTTGGGGTGTGTACTTATGCGAAAAGGTCGAGTGGTTGCCTATGCCTCTAGGAAATTGAAGAAACATGAAGGGAGTACCCCACGCATGATTTAAGGAGAAGCATGTGGTGTTTGCCACAAAGTTATGGAGGCCTTGCCTGTGGTGAAAGTTTGGAAGTGTTCTCTGGAGCCCGCAGAGTTTGAAATATATCTTTACTCAGAGAGATTTGAATGCCAGGCGAAGAGAAGATGGATGGAGACACTTGAGGACTTTGACTTTTCTTTGCAATACCATCTGGGTAAGCCGAATGTGATTCTTGATGCACTTGAGTAGAAAATCGGAGCATCATTTGGGTTTGATGGCTTATGAGTGGAAGATGTATGATTACATCGGCGAGTTCCACTGGTCTTTGATGGAGATGAGCTTAAGGCGTGTTTTTATGCGTTGGTAGCTCGATAGCAGGTTTTACTAAGAGTCATCGAGGCTCGGAGGGTGATAAGAAGCTTGAGGGCGCTCGCAGAGTGGTATTTGAGTGATGCACACGAGAAGGGTGGAGCATTAAATACGAAATGGAGGGGAATCTATTTCCTCGGCCAGTTATTTGTCTTGGGATGATGCACGGTTGAGAGGAGGTGATCAGGGAAGCTCATCACTCTCGGTTCATAGTCCATCCTGGTGAGACAAAGATGTACCATGACTTGGCGCGTTTGAGGTGGCATGGGATGAAGAGGCATTAGCGAGTTTCGATGCCACAAAGAAGTGTTTGGCGATGCCCGGCTAGTGAAAGTTGAGCACCCGAGGAGACCAGCCCGAATTTGTGCGGCCAGATTACGTCGATAGAATGGAAATGGGATCATCTTGACAATGGACCGTGGCCCGGTTTTCCCGAGACCGCGGGGTAAAGATGGTGTTTAGGTGGTTCAGTGGTCGGTTGACTAAATCATTTGTTTCTTAGCGATAAGGACCACGGCTACATTCTTGCTTTAGGCAAGTTGTATGAGGGAGATTGTGAGGTTGCATGGTGTACCTCTCTCCATTGTGTCGGATAGGGACTCGAGGTTCACGTCAGGTGCAGCGGTCTTTGCCCAGCTTTAGAATGAATTGAGATTGAGTCCTGACATTTCACCCTCGGGCCCGTAGGCGATCGAGAGGGTGGTCGGATACGGAAGATATGCTTAGAGCATGTGTTAGACTTCGGGAGTTGGATGGAACATTTGCCTCACGATTGAGTTTGCGTATAATAGCAGTTTCAGGCTGATATTGGGATGGCACCATATGAAGCGCTCTTATGGAAGGCCATGTAGATCGCTATGTCTTCGGGTGAATCGGGGAGAGAATTTACTTTGATTGGTCGGAGTTGAGTCTGAGGAAGCGGCAGGAGAAGATAAAGGTGATCCGTAGCGGTACATTGGCGACCGCAAGCTGACGAGAAAAGTTATCTTGACCACAGGAGGGAGACCGCTTAGAGTTTCGGGTTGGGGACCGTATGTTTTCTGATGTCGCCCACCATGAAGTGTTCGTTTTGGTAAAAGGGAAGCGCCCCTGGTACATTGGTCGGTTGAGATTCTCAAAGGGTTGGAGGTAGCTTACCGGGTTAGCTCTTCGCCGCGGTCTTGTATACGATGTATTCCGTCTCCTTGTTCAGGAAGTATGAGCCAGATGTTTCGCACATACTAGATTGGCAGGAATTGAAATTGCAAGAGAATATGAAATATGAAGAGCGGCGAGAAGATTACAGATATGCGAAGCGGCGTGTTGCGGGAACAAGTTATTCCTACAGTAAAGGTGTTATGGAACCTTAGTAGGTGGAAGAGCTACATGGGAACTTGGGCGGATGTGAAGAAGAGGTACTCGGAACTCTTCGAGTTAGTACGGTTTAATTTCGAGGAATGAAAATTCCTTTAAGGGGAGAATGTAACACGAAATTGTCTGATAGCTAAATATTATTTTAGAAAATAAAGCGATAGACAGGGTTTAATACGGCGTAACACGAAATTATTACAATAGGCTAAGTATTATTTTAGAAATAAAAAAGCGATAGACCAAGGTTTAATACGAACGGGTAAATTGGTAAATTTACCACTTGAGGACCATAGGTCGTGTGAGAAAGTCCCAGTGGTCGATGTATAAGATTGGGAATGTGATATGCAAATAGAAAGAGTTAATGGCTTAAATTGCTATTAGTGGGAAACTTTAAAGTCAAAATGGGTATAAGACTAAAACTAGTCTAACAAAAGGGATAGTTCTCATTTTTTTGCTCCGAATAGAGTTAGAGGCGAAAAATTTGAAGAATAGAGGAAAGAGGAAGAAGAAGAAAGAAGAAGAGAAGAAGGAGAAAGGAAGAGAAGGAAGGAGATTTAGCCGAGGTAAGGGTTTTGGTTTGATTCTTGTAAAATTGTTGTTCTTTTAGGAGTTTGGTTGGGGAACTTCTCCCCAACACAGATTTGAAGGATATGGGGTGGTAAAACCCTAATCCTTGGTTATTTGTGTAAGGATTTGAGGGGATTTTGTATAGAGGGGTATGATTCATGGATTTCTCTCTTTTTGAAAGCTAGGGTTTCATCATAACCTTAGATTGGTTGAGTGATGGGTTGGCAAAACCCTAGATTCTTGTTTAAAATGTGTTTTGGGTTGAATAGAGTGGCTTTGATGTGTGTTTGAGTGTTGGGGTTGATTTGGTTGGAAACTTATGGAAAAAGTGGGGAAAATCATAAATTCTGGGCATTTTTGAGGGCTGGATTTTTTTATTATGGCTCAGTGTTAGTATTTTAGCCATAACTTGGTCATTTCTGCTCCGAATTGAGTGATTCAAGTGGCTGTGTAAACTAGGCAAGGGCGCAAATATTCCTGAAATATGTGTGTCCAAATTCGTAACCCATTTGACCCCAAAATTCATTCAAAGTAGGGCTATGTTGTTTAGGACATATCTCGAGTTTCGGTGCTCCGAATTGGGTGATTCAAGTTGGAAAAGAACCCTTAGCACCTTATCTTCAAATGAGTAATATGGAGATAGGAATACAAGAGGTGTTTTGTTTTGAGTGTGTTGTTTGTGTAACCCTAATAAGGGGTGTTAAATGTTGATCCTAGTAAGTGTAAGAGAGAGTGCACTTGGGGGATCAAGGTTTATGTTGGAAGGTATAAGAATATATGTGAGTCGAGTGGTGATAAAGAAATAGACCACTTGAGTAATTTTTATGTGACACGGATTAAGAGAGGCTAAGGAATCTTATGACTTGTTATTTGCAGATCCTTTGGAGTAGCCTCGGGTTTTGACTTCCTTGGGAGACTTGCGGATTTTTGAATCCAAGGAAGGTAGGGGGATCTTATAACCTTCTCACAGCATCTTGTGGTTTGATGTTGTGGGAATTACGTACCATTCGGAGTGCTTTATTGTGTGATTTTCTAGTGATATATAAATGTATATATATATATATATATATATATATATATATATACCTATATATATGGAAATCTTTGAATTAACTAGTACATGATGTTTTAAATATCCATGTGGTTGAAGATGCTTTATTGAAATTGTTTTAAAGCATGACATGGGTATGTTTAGCGTGAGTGTACGGATTGATGTAATTAGACGAGGGCGATGACTAGTCCACAGGTTGTAGTCGAAGGTCACGGATATCACGGGATGTGGGCATATCACGTTAGTAAGTCTCGGAATTTGTCGTTGTTGCAGGATGATAGGCTAGTCCACAGGTGAAAGCACAAAGAGTCAGCGATGAGGGGGGTTGAGATGGTGGTAGTATTGCGTTCATGTGTTTCCATCATCAACCTATTATTTGTAAAATGCTCATGTTTTGAGATGTTTTGAATTATGTATAAATTGAAATTTTTATGAGCATGGCTTGTTATGGGATTCACTCTTGAGTTGTCGAACTCACCCCGTTATTTCCCTCCACCTTAGATGCGGTCTGAGACCGTGCGATGACATGAAAGTTGGACACACGGGGTTTTTGAGGATCTGGGAAGTTTGTATGCCAACCTTAGCTTGTTGGTGGTTGAGCATATATTTTGATAGATATTTAGTGTTATGTGGATATTCACCTTTGTATATTTGGACCGAGTTGGTATCTTTTGTGGATCATTGTATATTTGGGCATTGGCGAAACTAGTTTTAGGCTTTATTTGTAAATGTTATTTTGATCGAGTGTAAGTGTATAGTTTTGGGTACATTGTGGAATTAACTTACGTACCGATATGTGTGTATCATTTGGAGACTGTAGGTAAGTGTTTTATTTACGTTTCGAATGATTACTCGAGTGGAGTGTAATTTGAGGTGTGAAAAAATCGAATTAGTAAAAGCTATTAACATAAATCCTGCCAGTTATGGAATCGAAGTGTGACAATATGTTTGATTTAATTTTTCTTTCTTTTCTTCTCCTATTTTCTTTCCCTTGCATTTCCCTCAAAATTCTTGGAACGAACAATCTCATAACGAAAGGCATAATTTTTCGGTGAGTGGTGGGAGGACCATCCGGAGTGGCGCGAGGAATGAATTTGCGTCGTCGGGCCATTGAAACACCATCCATGGCGACGCAGCTGCAATGCACTTGCGATCAATCCTCCCTTCATAAAGAGAGCCGATCTATGAAGGACACATATCATGAAACACCTTCCGAGCATTCGTTCTGCCACACCCACGCCCACCACATCGAGGCGATCGCCTTCTTGGCGAAGCGGAATCCTCTTGTCGAAGATCACACCTGAGTATTCACGGGATACCATTTACAGTACTTGATTGAACTTTTCTTCACATTTGTGATTACATCGCTCGGCCCAGGTTGATTGGTTCGATGGAAATGGTGGAAGAAAAGCATTGTGGAAACCACCCAATCTCGTCGTACATTGACCGTCGGTAGGAAAATTAAAGTGGGTATTGAGTTAAAGGAGATGCAAGATGGGTTTCTCGAATAGGGTTGTGGGAAGCCTTCTTTGGGACCAAAAACGAGTCTATTTGCATTCCATATGCATTTTGCCCGGCCTTCCTCGAAAGGAAAAAAAATTCAACACCAAGGCAGAATCCAATTCATGACGATCATATGGGCGTATGAATGGACTGACGATGCGTGTGGCTTGAAATTAAAGAAACTTGAGTATGTGTGAGTAATTTGATGAGTGATGATCAATGTTTAATTCCCTGTATATAATCAGTGATCGAAAACTCGACACACAGAAAGATTATTTGTCCCAAGACTATCTTGTCAGCCAAACATCTTGTCACCTTTTTGGTAGTTCTTCTTCTTTCTTTCTTCCTTTTTTTTTTTTTTTTTGTTTTGTTTTGTTGAAGTTTTTGGACATATTTAAGCTATTTTAACAAAAAAAAGTCAAATATAAAAAAAAAATCTAAACTAGTGCATCATAGCCAAGTCGACATACACATCAGTAATACCGTAGTATTGACAATTTAAAAATAACATTTTTGTAAAATGACAATTTGAAATGACATTTTTTTTGTAAAAAAAATGGCAATTTGAAATTATATAATAGACTAAATTACATATAATACACATATCGAAAGAATACAATCAATTCTTAAATCATGTATAAACATTTCATCAAAAATAATCAAATTGCATTCAAATTACAATCAATTACACTTATCTAAAATACAACAAAGTCACTACACATGATTTACAACAATTTCATCAAAATCAACTCAATTGTCTCGAGATGACAACCAATACACAACAATTGATCATTTCATATATAAACCAAATCATATAAATATATACACAATGTAATCTGAATAACACAATCTTCTGAATATAAATAAACATCGATAAGATTCATGATGGAGGCTTTGTCTTTCTCTTAGGATGCTTTAGAATACATAGGTACAGATAATTTGTGAGGCATGTGTAATCTCGAAATGGATCTAATGGAGCTGAAATGTGCGGGGAAACATGGCGGGCGGTGGCGTGTACGTGGAGCTCGAGGTCGCCTAGGTGGGCATGTACCCAAGTCTAGAACAAGGTCAATTATGGTCTCATGAATGAGAGGCAATGATGTAGGTGATGTCGTAGATGGTAATGTGGCCTCTAAGGTCAGTGATGTAGGTGATAATGGTGGGATGGAATGTAGAGGGGAAGTCTTTGGAGATGGTGTGGAATACACGAGTGGTATGAAAGTATGGGAGGGTGGTGTGGAAAACTTGTGTGGTATGGAAATCTCGTGGGGTGGCGTGGAATACTCGGGTGGCATGGATGTGTCTCATAAATTGGAATAACGGCGGCCGACCACTCGTTCGGCGACCACCTCGCTCATGACTCGACCCGGTCGACCCGGCCTCACCTCTGACCTCTCCCTCTCCTCGACCACCAGTTATACATCAGCTGCGGTGGATGGCGTAGGAGTTCCCAATGGATCAGTCCATTATGACGTAGATGCCTCCTTATCTTGTGCAACGATGCGCTCTCTGTTGATTGCTAAAACTAATATAAGCGATATTGAATGTCGTCTGACAAGCAGGGAAGCCCCATGAGATATAGTAGCGATCTCTGCCATCAGATCTCCCCAAAAAACAAAGCAAACAAAAGTAAATGTATGCTCTATGCATTAAATATTGGAAATAATTTAGAATTTAAAGACGCTTACTTACCAACAAGTGGGATGATGCGGTTATATTTTAGTACCTCATTTGATCCCTATGGAGTGGTGGTGTGATCAAACGTCGTGTAATAAGTCAATACCACTCCATATATGGATCATGGAAGTCCATAATACCAGCCATAAGAGGTGATGTGATGATCCTCTCTACACGTGTAGCCCATTAGGCGACGTATGGTGCATGATCTGTCTCCTAATCGTACTTGTAGTCTTGCGTATGTCGGCCAAAATGTAGCTGCTGCTACAACGAAGCAAAATGAGGTATCCACTTGATGATGAGGCCCGAGTAAGACTCGCTCTGGACGATGCTACTCTATAGTCTTAAAGCATATAAGTTATGACATTTGTCAGCGAATCTCTTGATCCAGCCAGACATATATCGGTGGAAGCCAGGCGTAGATTCTCCGATGTATGGCTCCCATGACACCTACAATTTACCTCAGTGTCAATATGACTAAAACTATCGTTATTGTGAATATGACTATAAATAATATATATTAATATACAATTACCATATCATAAGTCTGTGCATCCAACTGGCCTTAATATAAGGTGAGCACACAGAATAGGTTATTAACATATGATAAGGGTACTCTCTAAAAAAACCTTAATGGATCAGTCAGCTCAAGCTCAGCTAGTAATCCATGTTGTATACCCTTAATTGCATTTCCATCAACTGCATCACCATCATCATGTAAGTGGTGAGGGATTGGAGGTGCTGCTGGTCGCCTAAAATCAGGTCGACCCACGTTTAGTCTCTCCTAAGACTAGAGCTAGATAAAAAAAAATCATTCAATATTAGCAACATCTTAGTGATTGACTTTTATATGTGTGTGGTTATAAATATTATCAACATAGATGTAACAATGTAGCCCTAGTAGGGAAATCTCGGTAGCACCACTTCATGACTAACTGACATAACCCTCGGGTATAAGTGTCTTTAGAAGCTGTACTACCTGTCACGCTCCTACACTCACTTGGGTGAAGAGAGGGGGTGCGACACGGGAATGAGACTCTTTCACCTGCTTTTCGAACATTGGTGGGCCCATTTCAAAATTCAAATCCATAACATCATATTGACATAACTTAAATCCATAGATTCTTCCAAAAATATAACATGTCTGACTACCGTAGTGGTGCTTAAACTGTCCATGTACATACATTCCTGAGTCTACTTACTTGTAATTACACAAAATGTACTATCTCCAAAATACTAGATTTACATTACAAAACAAAATAAGAAACCTACATATGGTGGACTCCTATTGCTGTGTTGGCCCTGGTGAGTGCGGAATGCCATGGATGTCCTCTTCGTGCACACGGATGAAACACACACATTAACTGAAACATACCTTAGTGGGGAAGCAGGATAGCGGATATGACCACATGAGTGGTGTAATTACATGATACATATAACATTATGCATATATCGGAATTCACGATATAACAAGTTCTGCAGTTTTCATATCATAATTCTTGTAACATAACTTTCATCTCCCGTACGGGGTGCAATCTACGAGCAAGCATAATGATTTCTTATGCTTTTCTTGTGTCATTATTCATATTCTTATCATATAAATGTTTACTTTATAATATAGAGCATTAACAATGAATAAGAGGGGCTGTAACCTGATATGTACTGAAGGTCTTTGTAAAAGTCTTGCGTAGAGTCTTAGAAGCCTGATACATACTTTGTCCACGTAACGGTTGTGAGGACTGGGCCGGATACCCTCCGGGATTTCCGGGTGGTCACTTTAGTGAAGTCTCCTTTGTCTGATCCACAGGGAGAGAGATGGGGTGGAACTTCCAGCTTTGGGAGAGTAAACACATGCATTAATTTAATATCCCGATTATATATAAAAGACCCTTTACATATATAGATAGACCCATGCAAAAGTTCGTCACGGTGTAGGCATTCTAAGAGTATTTGTGAATTTAAAGGTAGTAGAGATGAATAAAGTCGATCTGACAAAAGCAAAGCGGATAGATGCGATAGTGTCTGATTTGTAATGGGAAGAAGCGATTATCGAATGCGCGAAATAAGCCCTCTGACATGCAGACCTAGGAGCAGTTTAAAACAATAATGTGAGATAATAAATCTCGATGAGTGACATAGTTTATAAGGAAAATAGCATTCTTTTTATTTTAAAGATTTCTTACTCTCAAAACCTCCCGTCCACTCTTTTAAGGTTTCCCAGTTTAGAAACATTTATGAAAACCCAGCTCTGCGTCCGGCGTAGGTAAATCATGCTCGACAATTTAAGCGAACCTGATGTTAAAGAAAACTATAATCTAAATGTACACAACATAAAGCCAATCATAAAGCATGTATAGCCACCATGTAATAAAGTAACCATGAAATGCACCGTAACCGTAGAAATCTTAAAATAGTTATACCATATTCGAGAAATCAACGTGCCATACCATATGCCCATCATGGCGAGTCGGTGGCGGAGCCTCCGCGACAGTGAACCTAATAAGCACGTGATTTTAGGCCATCCGCGTGGCAACTAATAAACCTTCGGGTAGACAGGCCATCCGCATTAGCGGCTAATAAACCATCCGGGTAAACCGGCGGCCATCACGTGTGACTAATATAAACCTCACGGTCAAACCTGGCCATCACGTGGCACCTAATAAACCTCAGGGTAAACCTGGCCATCACGTGGCACCTAATAAACCTCCGGGTGAACCTGGCCATCACGTGGCGACTAATAAAATCGTTCCCTTACTCACATGTACTTTCAATAAATAAGTATCAGGTCATTCCGCAAAATCTCGAGGATCATTTTTTTTTAAACAATAGTTTTTTTAAGGTGGTTTACAACCTCGATCACGTACCCAAAATGTTCAAATACCCACGGACTCATCCCACGAACTTCGGTACAACTTCCGAAGCAGTTAAAATGTTGACAAAATTCATGAAATGATAACTTGTTTTTTATATGGGGCCAGATAATCACATTTGCTTATGCAGCAGCCAATTTGATCAGCAGTATATATGTAAAATATTTAATCCCACCGATAGATATATCAACATAATACCCCAAATCATTTTAAAAACATATAAACCACTCACGGACTCTGAGATGCTGGAGTCTTGTCCTCCGCGAGATCGTCTCCGGCTCGAGGCGTGAATGCACGTAATATAAATAAAATACCACTTAGGCTCGATAATTGAACCCGATGACATTTAGGATACCCTAAGGCATAGTGTAATATTTAGAACTATGAACCTAGCTAAATTTGATACGACGAGCCCCGATTATACGTGTGCCTATGGGCTGTAGATACTCGAAATTGGGGCTTTTCGCGAGAGCTAATTTCTCGAAAATTGAGCCGTCCGATAATTCATAAAAACATCGATTCCACTAATCGACTCGATTTTGCCTAACTTGACCCGGTGGTACTCGATTTTAGTCAAACTTCTCGAGTAATTACGAGAAATGACCCCGAAAATGGAAAACCAACCAAGCGATGTCCAAAATTCACAAACCATATATCAATGGAAAGTCGAGACCGGGAACTCATTAGTACCATTACCTTGGTCCAACGATTCTTGTGGTGGCCAGGAAAACACGATCGGCCCGGTCGGCCCAGCTTTGTTTTTCGTCGTAACTTTCAAATGGTGGGAATCGCAAAAAGAATACGGAAATGAGTTCGAGGGTCCAAAATGGTGGGAGGAGGTATGGGTTAGTAGAAAATGGCGAAGAGTCGAAAAGTTCGGTGACCCACGGTGGCGCGCCGTACGTAACCGGCCAGGCCGTCACGGGCGCGTCCGGCGGTGGGCTGGCCAGGGAAACTTCTGCGTGTTCGTCGGTCGTGCTTCCCCACAGGCGGCGCGTGTTTTAGGGTGGGTGGCGTGATGCCTCCTTTGGTCTAAAACTCCACGGCTCGCAAATGGAATTGAACGACTGACTCGGTGTTCCACGATTTTAGAGTTTTTCCTGGGGTTTGGGCTCCAGATGGTGTTTTAGGTAGGGTTTCATTTGGCACCCAAAGTTATGTTTATATAGGGCTGAGATTGGCTTCGATTAAAACCCAGGCATACTTGGACATTGGTAAAGTCTTCTTTGTTTGAACTTCTCATAGCTGTAACTTTTTATCGTAAGTCGGATTGTGACGTTAAGCCGTCGTAGACTGTATCGGCGAGGCTACAGTAGTTAGCACAGTTAACCCAAATTATTCATCCTCAAGATTTAACGGGCCCACATACTAAGTGTTGATGACGTGTTAAAAAAGCTTCGTATTATTTAGTGCGGTGCGTTCTGACGAAGTGTCGTAGCCTTAGCGAGTGTTGTAGATCGAGCGTCGGCTTGCCCGTATATGAGGAAGTGTCGTAGCAGCGGGAGTCTTAGAAGCATTGAGCGAGACATGCGCGCCGCGTGCGAGGTGTCGTGGCGCGATGCGAGAGTGACATCGCGGCGAGCAGAGACGTGCTATTCATTCATTATCAGGTCTCAGACATGCATCTGATTATATGTGTTTAGAGGCTTGTTATTTTATTCTTAATCAGCATTAGCAAATGAGGGCGCTTGATGTATGTCCTAACGACTTATATACATGTACTAACCCCTTTCATTCGAAATGATAGAAGAAGCGGAACAAAAGCGAGTTGTAGGGCCAGATACTTTCAGACCTTAAACAACTTAGATCTGGGGTACTTTCGACTTTCGATATTAGTACTCACTTTACGATCTTGGTACTCGACTTTCGATCTTGGCACTCACTTTCGATCTTGGTACTTTCGACTTTCAATCACAGGTACTCAACTTTCCGATCTTGGTACTCGGCCCCTCTGGATATAAATCATTTTGGTATCGATTTGCTGACTTTGAGAATGCAGATGCTCAACATCTTCTGGACCAAAAACCACTTTGAGTATTGGTACTCAAAGTTGAGTACCGGTACTCAATATCTTCTAGACCAAAAACAACCTGAGTACCTGTACTCAACTTTCAGTACCGGTACTCACCTGCGATTATTGTAGAAATGTGACTTGCCTCTTTCACCGGAATTTCCATCAAAACCAGAAACCGACTCCATAAACCTCGAAATAAACCCTGATACTCATCTTATACCAACAGCAAACATTTCTAATAGGATTTTCCTACCTGACTTAAACAAAGAGGAAGTTAGGTTAATTTCTTAACCAACAAATCCATACACAAACCTAACCAAGTTTCCATACCTAGATTTCTTGAACTTCTCCTCTTCCTTCTTCTTTCTTCTTCTTCTCTTCTTCTCTTCTCTCTTTCTCACATTTGGAATGCCCTTTAACAACTAAAAGCCTGAAAATGAAGATTTAAGACCATGTTTGGTCTTATCTGATACAGCTTACTTTTAACTTTTACAATTTAGTCCTCCAGACTCAATCTATTTGCCGAATGAACTTATCACAATTCTTACTTTAACATGTCTCTTCTTGTTTTATGACTTTTAAGTACTCATTTCTGATTTACCCAGCGAATTTAACCTTGACTCTTGTATTAATTCTAGCTCTTATCATCTTAACATTTTTAGCACTTAAATTCCAAAAAAAAAAAATTTTACTTTTCTTATACTCTGAGAATTGCAATAAAACTGCAAAGATTACAATTTGGGGTGTATTCTGACCCTAGCTGTAAGTAGAGTGCAAGTCGAATCTCGTAATGGGAAAGCAGGAGGTGGACATCTGGAACCCTTCTTGTCTTGCAAATAGAAAGGATCATGTAATCTTGGGATGAAACAACGTGCATTGTTATCTAATGTCACCTCATGCAACGTCTATGGGTGGAGTTGATAATTCTTTGAGACAACTAAGCCGAGGTGGAACGGATCTCTAAGCCAGTCGTGGTGGGATCCCGCACCTAGCGGCTCTTGAAACCGCGATGACGCCAGTCACATGTCTTGTGTTGGTAGTCCGTGATCCGGGCTAGGATGATGGTGGCATCCTGTAATGTGATCGTCATCTCCCCAATTAGTAAATGAAATGTGTGTGTGTCTCAGGACGCCATCTCTCAACCAAACTCGTGATGAGGGCCCAATCGAGTGTGACATGTCCGATGCGGTACATACCATAAAAGGCTGGATGAATCCACCGCATATGGCGGGCTCTTGAGGAATCCATATGCCACTCTTTCATGAACTTCGACATCTGCTGTAGACATGTGAGTCTGACCAGAAGCTACAAAGATACTCAATAAATGATTCACGCCCTTACGATAGTGAAAACAATATTTTATGATATGAAAAATTCATATATGAAAAATGCATACCTGAGTAGTGTCCACTAAATGAGATCGATGTCTGTCCTGTAAAACCAAGATAGATCTATTTAACGGATCTGCATCATAAGACCCTTCAAATGCCATGTATGTAACATATAACAATCAATAACGATTAACAAATGAGCAAGTACTAGTATATAGATACAATGTAATTATTAAGGTAATGTAACAACAAAAAACATACATGTTTCAATCAACTGGATTCCTATTTTGATAAGATCAGCATTTGTGACCAGGTTGTTTGTAGAACCCACATGTGATAGTAGTCTTCCCCTCTCTAACGTCCATTTCATTATTCAAATGAGTTGATTTAGGACGTCCATGTGATGTGCGTTTCATTGACTCAGGCCGCGATGGTTGGACCGTCATAAGGAGACCCGTTCATATTCATTGAAGATGGGATGGAGCAAGGTTGCCCGTGTATCATGAATGCGATTAGTGCGTAACGTAGCCTTGAACAAATGATAGAATCTACATAACGAAGCCCGACATCTTTGTTATAATATGACTACAGGGAAATCCATATATAAGTGTCTTACAACAAGTGCATTTATGGTCATGTAAGTTGAGGCGATGTGTTCGACCTCTCTTTGACTTGACATGAAATCGTCTTTTGTTGTTATCTTAAAGAACAATCTCAAATGATCCAGCTTTAACCACAAGTGCCTTAAATATAGCATCGACATATGGAGTATATTGTAATCTAAATCTCGTCTATTAGTGTTCTCTTCTTACTGACAAAGTAGCTATTGAGCACAAAAGGTCGATTGAACCCGATACGATTCTGAGTAAGCTTTGAGCTCCTTTAAGAACACTGTTGAAAACCTCATACATGTTTGTAGTCATTATCCCATATCTTCGACCTCCATCATGTGAAAGTGCCCATTTCTCAAAAGGGATGTTTTCCAACCGTCGTTGTGCTTCTAAATTAATTCTTCCAATTGTGTCTATATGCTTATTGAATTTTCAAACTTCAGTTACTTAAGCTGCTCTACACACCAAATTCTTTAAGATTTTATCTTGAATCAATTCATAAAGTTGCTTGCAAGATGACGCATGCAAATCCTATGATATGCATATGGTTCATGTGAGACCCGAGAAATTCCAAATTAGGGAAAAAGGGCAAAATCGTAATTTCGATTATAAAATTGTAATTTCGGTTAAAAATCCGTAATTAATTCTCTAGATCTCGGATGACAAAACAGATTTCACCGTTGGAATCGTCTCGCGAAATCTAGTTAGCACGTAAAAATTTATTAATATTAAAAATTGAGTCGGGTCGGCGCGATTTTTTGAGGCATCGTTTACAGTCTTAGTAAAATGAATTACGATGCGACGAAAGTCACATATAGCACGTACTCATGTACCATAAGTGGTATGAGTAAGAGAAATGATGAAAATGGAGGCAGAGATAGTCTTGAATATGATTACGGTAAAGATGGACGTAATGGTCATTATGGGATTTGATTTTTAAGTCACTAAAGGACAAAATAGTGAATAGTTCTTCTTCTCTTCCATTAAGCGAAAGAAAAAGCGGGGGTCATTTGGGAGATCCGGGTAGCTTCCATTTTGGCTTTTAGAGAGAGAGGTGCTTATACTCTGAATATCGGGAGATCAGGCGGAATTCGGTCTTCGGTAGAAAGAAAAAGCGTTCCTGCTGGAGGCGGTGCAGCGTGGACTCCGGGTTTGTGAGTTTTTGACAAACTCCAAGAGGTAGGATTTTCTCCCTACTTGGGTTTTATTCCCATTTTTAGTGTTTTTCGAATGTTTGAGTCGATTGAGGCCATTAGGGGCCGTTCGATCGGTCCCAAACCTTGGGACCGAATTAATATAAAATTTTGAAACAAAAATGGAGGCGGCGGGAAGTAGGTACGCTCCGCGGCAGCGATGTTGGTGTAAATTTGTGTGTTTTAGTGTTAATCATACTCTTGATTGGTTGAGGTCGAAGTGGCGAGTGAAATGCGGGTTCACAAGGTGAGCCGATTATTTATTGAGTGTTGGAATCGTAAACCTAGGTTTCTTGTTCTAGGAATATTGACACGAAAATGTATTTTTCGTGAAATTAATAATGTTTGGTTAAGTAATTCGAATCGAATTGTGTATGTTTGAACATTAGCCCAAGTGAGCTAATTTTGATGTTTGGAATGATAATTACATAACATGTTGTGTGATTTAATTTTTATGCGAGTATATTCATGTTTATGTATTTGCATGTGATTAGACTGTAGTGAAATTGGCACACATGCATTCCATATGCACTGGAACATCCTAGGACTAAAGGAGTTAGTGCATGAGATGAGTCTAGAGAAAATGGTTCGGAGGGGAGTCTAAAATATTAATTATCGGAGGGTAGTCCACAAACCCGAAAATATCGATCGTCGGGCGACCCGATTATTATTCATCGGAGGAAGTAGTCCGCAAACAAATAATATATGTCGTCGGAGCGGCTTGATTATTATATACACATGGAGGTTGTCACTATTAGACTAATATTCTCATCGAGGCTTAGGCGGAGAGTGTGGGGAGTCGATGAGGACTCGGGATCTGAGGTGGTCATGTAGACATTCAAGTAGGATCATGCATTTTCTTGAATGTGTGTTTACTTTGGAACATTGCACTGCACTTAGGTGGTGAGTAGCCCACTTAGGGCGATTCTCTTACTGTGCTTTAGCTCACCCCATCGTGGGACCCCCGCACTGCAGTGCGGGAGTGTGCGGGGGACGGCTCGTCTAGAGGCCAGAAGGATTAGAAGAAAGCAGAGTTGTGGCACAGTTCGATTTGAAACATGTCATTAGAATTTCATAGTTTGATATATGTTGTATAAGAGTAAAGCTTATATTAACTCTTGTAACTATTATTGGGTATATAGTTGGATTCATAGTTGGTATGCATATTGAGTATTGTTTATGGGCCCAAGTGGCCATATTACTCATGTGATTGGATATATTGGATTATATTGCATTGTTTGGGACAGGATATGCGATCTTGTATTTGGGTGAGCTCTCGTACAAAGGAGACTCTACGATTTTGAAGTGGCATCGGGTGGCAGGCATCCACTTGTATTCGCGGGTTAGCAGGTAGTCAGCGGACCCCGGGGATGCACGGGGCGTCCGCGATTCGGTCAACGAAGATGAACATCAGTCATTGCTGCCATAATGCCTTGATGTCTATCAATTATAACACTAAGTCCCATCCGTTGAGTTACCTTGTTTCTAATACATGCCAATAACCATCCCCAGCTATCAATATTCTATCATTCTGTAATAGAAAATGCTAGTGGAAACAACTTATTATTTCCATCACAAACCCATACAATCACAATGCCTTATATACTTCCCATACAAACGTGTATCATCACTACCAAAGATGGGACGACAATGATTGAATCCTTCAATAGATGGATGAAACCAGAAAACGTTGAAATACTCAATGTTATGCATATATCGCCAAATGTTTTCCAGTTACAACACATCCAGATTTACATGCTCCAATGCTACGAAGAACGTGGTACTCGCATATGACTCATGGAAGTCCCTAAATAAGATTGTAAGTGTTTTCTAACCAATGCCTTCTTGTATGATATTTCATATCAAAATTTCTCTATAATGGTTGCTTGGATAGCAACTATTGACAAAGTGAATTGTGCCTTAATCATTACCTTGATGATCAAACCAAGTTGAGCGCCCACCGCTGGTATCCATATTCAAGCAAGAATTCGACACAAGCAAGTAGACCTTATAATTTATTGATCATAAGAAAGATGTATCTTTCACAACCATAGCACTAAGCTTCCATGTACATTGACACTGCCTTCTACATCTTAACACTAGCAATCTGAAGATGCAACAGCCACATACCGCTGGTGTTTATCAGAGTATAACTTAACAACATCATGCAAAGCAGTTGAAAGTTCAATATGACATAGCAAGCTAACCAAGAGGAGGGGTGGGGTGTGAATTGGCTTAAAAAACAGCACAACAACAAATCTTTAATTTAATGCAATAAAAATAAATTAAATAGATAAGGATAGAGAAACAAAACCCGAATTTATAAGTGACTGACACTTCCTCGCTCTACGTCCACTTCTCCTCAACCTTCAACCTGAGGGTTCCACCAGCAGGCCCAACCCGAGATTCTTACACTGGATTATGGTCTAATGTACACCTCTTCAAGCTATACACACTTGAAGTTCCAAGCTCCAGTCCCGAGCTTTATTACACTTGGATTATGGCTCCAATTGGCTCTTCACAAATCCTTCAAGCTATACACACTTGAAGCTTTCTCACTTAAGCAAAATGAGACACTCTTTCAAGGTCTCAAGATATTTGAATTACAACTCAAGCTTTTGATCAACACAAAGGTGCACTCTACAATATGCTTATGTAAATGAATGCACCATAATCTTAGTTTAAGAATTGATTCACAAGAGAAATGATGGTTGAGAGGATATACAATAAGTCTCATATCCAACAAGTGATCCCCCACACTCTATTTATAGAATAGGAACTCGGATCACTTAAGTCACTAATCATCAACCAACCGGTCGGTAATCGACATCGTACACTAGCCGCTTATAGTCACGCAGACATAGAATGTTACCGCTTTAGGTAAATGCTTGAATCCAACCGTTGAATCCAAACTGACCAACCAGTTGATCGATCGACCGTTTCCTATTATGTATTTTGGATGAGCTACTGCATCCAAATGGTTGAGTAGCACCATTCTTTCTGGGCTCTAAATCCGCTGATCGCTTCACTGACGACACCAACCGCCGACCGACATTGTTCACAAGTCTGACGCTTGATAAGACCTAAGCACATTATTCACACATGAATCGTCATCAACTAGCAACTGTTCATATGGTCGACCGTTTCAGGCCTTCCAGAACCTCTTTCAAGGTTCAAATTCATGTTTTGTTTGATTTAAAACACTTCTAAACCTTAGATAAACATTGAAGCTCATTTTAGCATTATTAAGTCTAAGGTTTAATGCTTTAACTCTAGTTTTCAAAATATATGCAATTTAGGATTTGAAAACTGAGTTTGTGAGTAAATGCATGATAAACGATGATATCCTAAAGTGCACCAATGCATTCACCTTACATAGATTCCTAAGCTATCAAAATCTCTACTGATGTTTGTTTTCGAACTAGTTACCGCCTCGTTCTTCGACTTCCGAGTGAACTCACTTCAGAGCTCGATAAACTACAATATAATCTTAATATATGATCTTCATTTAATGCTTGATCAACTTCAACCTATCACTCAACTCATCTTTAACCATTAGTAACCAATAGCCTTGGTTTGTTATCATCAAAACCTCAACTAGAGGTGTGACGCCCCAATCCCGGGGTGTCTCATTGACAACCCGTCAACCCGCGGAATGTTCATGGATGTCGGGTAACCCGACACCACTCATGAGGCACCCGGCAGAGTCTCCTATGGGGAGCTCTCACCTAAAGTACAACATGTCCAACACCAACAACGACCACAAACCTTACGTGCAGCAAAATGGCCACTTAAATTCATGCACCAATACCACAAAATTACATCAACTATATACCAATAGTTCAAGAGTTGATACATCACTCTTAATACAACATATTAAAATTAAGAATTTGACTGACATCCATGTCGGAACAGATGTTATTTTTCTTTAAAATATCGACGAGTGTCACTTCCGATCATCCCGTGACTGGCTTATTCTACAAGGTGAGTACGCCCGCAGTGGAATTACTCCACGGTTACTCCCACCTAAGTGCATATCATGGCAAACAATCATACCAACTAAATACATGATTCTACGGAATGTCTATATGCACAATCCCATATCTCGAGTCCTCGACCAATTTCACGTCATAAGTCAACACAGTGGTAATATTACTAAAATTAAAGTCGAACTTACTACCGAAGCTTATGTAAAATTTATTGACAACCCGAGATGGTATGTTGGATAACCCTTCGAAACAATTCATGGGCCCCTCCGACGTGAATTGTTGGAAAATCTCCCAAAACAATTGGGTTTTACAAGAGGTACCCTTGCGCTAATAGCAACTTTGGAAGTAAAAACGTGGCCAACAACAAATTCTCTACTTGAGTTTGTAGTATTATAGTTCACCCATGGAGTCCAGTCATTTGAAACAACATTACCAAAGTTTCCCACATTTTCAAATTGAGATGATGGTGCTAAGTAATACGAAGGTCATTTCTCTCGCTTATCCCTGTGATCATTCTAGACTGGGTTATTTGGAGATGATCACAATCATAGCATATCCACAGAGAGATACTTCTTGTTCATTCCTCCATAAGTTGGTTAATAGTTAAGAAAGACAGAAATTGTTCATCAAATTTTGAACATCTCCATCTCCATCACTTTCATCATCACCATTCATCACCGCCCATCTTCATAATTCGACCATTTTCAAGCATTTCACATCTATTAGTTACAACAACTAGAGCACTACTAGGCCCACACCCATGGTCCAATTTCTCAACATTAAAATTTCCTCCAAGTAATAAATTTGTGTAAGTACCAATTGATTGATTCACTTGTGGATTAACACGCACTAGCTGAACATACAATTCAATTTCCATTCTAGCAGTGTCAACTAATTTCAACATTTTGTACACACTATTGTCATCCCATATTGGACAAGGTTGAACCGACAATAAAGGATACTTACGCGAGGACTAATTCAAACCTTTCACACACCGCTATCGAGTATATCATAGCTAACAACCGATCATACGCAGAATCAATCTAGACATCTAAAGGCACAATAACAACTTTGTTCCCAACATATTTCATATGTTTAAGTCTCAAGTTTTCCATTATCAAAACATATACCCGAATAATCAAGTCACACATTATTTACCTACATGTCATCTATATATTATCATTATCTCACCACTGAGCTAAGAGAGGGCACGACGACTACGACCTCAACCGCGACATTGGTGGACCCATTTCATATGGTATATATATATATATATATATAAGAAAATAAATCTTTTTACTACCATCAGAAAGCGTGTGTTTTTAATCGGGTCTCGCATATTCTTATCCCATTTACTTGTACATAACAAATTCCATTATTACAAACCAGACATTTACAATTACAAAACATAGTCAACACCTACATTAGGTGGACCTCATCATGTGTTGGCCCCGGTCGACGCTAATACTACGATGTTTTCTTTAGTACCTACATGGAGCAAACACCCGTATAAGTTATAGCGAAAGGAAACAAGACACGTATATGACCACTGAGAGCTGTCACACCACAGGATAACATATGGCAGATGATAAGATACCGCACCATATCACGCAGTCATCAAAGCTTACATATAACATAATTCTATAACTGAAAGTTTTCCTATCTCCTGTAGAAATTCAGAACAGAGATCTTATACTGAAAGTACCCGTAGGTACATTACAGAACAAAGCAGAACTGATTACTTTTAATTTCATGTATCATATTATTCATGTATACAACATATAAGTATTTATTCGCGATAGATTGGTAATAAATGAAATGATAGGGCACAAAGAGATATTAGGTACCCGGGCGTACACATAATACTAAACAAAATGTGCTCGCCACGCATCGTGGCGGTCATCAGGAGTACTGGCGACCGACACGTAGACGCGGTCATTTACGCATTGCACCAGTTGAGCACGAGCAAGAGTGCCGCCATTGACTGAGACGCGTTCGCCTCGCAATGCGGCGACGAAGCACTAATCAGAGAGATGCATATTCATTCACATTCGGTCTTAAGGTGCATACACTATATGTCTTACTAAGCTTGTTATATTGTTCTTAAACACATTAGCAAATAAGGGCAAGAAATCCATGTTTGCCTTAAACGACTTTTGGCCCTCAAATACGAGGTACGTAACGTTTTCATATAACTATTATACTAGAGGAACCCTTTCATTCACTATTATGATCCTCATCCAATGGATGATTGTTAGAAATTAACGAAGGAGGAACCAAAACATGACTAGAGGAATACTTAGGCGGCAATGATACGCCTAGGCGAGAATGATACGCCTAGGCAGTGTCGCCAGCGGAGCACTATATACCAGGCGACCGTAAAGTGCAAAAAATTATGGCTGCCCGCCATCATATTAAGACTCCACCCGTTATTCACTACTAGAAGGCAGCACCCTACCAGGCTAGTTATGTCATGTTGACAGAATGAGACAGCCAGCTATTATCTGAATCTTTCTAACTAAAATAAACTATTTAACAAACTGCAACTAACTCAACTCACTAAATACACATGTATTGAAGAGTTAAGGCTTTCCTAACCCAACTTAGACAAGTATCTAAACATATAGGTTCTATACATGAATTCCATAACAAAGTTCCAAACCCGGATTTTCTTCTTCTCTCTTCTTCCTTCTTTCTTCTCTCTTCATCGTAAAGCTCCTACCTTCAAAGTTTTCTCAAAATGAGATATTCTAAGGCCATGTTCGGGTCTTATCCTCATTTGAGTCAAATGTCCATTAATATTTGGTCCTTTATTTCATTTTATTTGGTAAATCAACTTATTCAACTTCTAACTTAGCATATAATCTTCTTGAGTTATAACCTTTGGGTCCTTACAAATTACTAATTTACCCTTAGTACTCAAATTTCTGAAAAATGCAATTTTTACTTATATTATATCCTAAACATGTAATAAACTACTAGGGTATAATTTGGGGTGTTACAACCATTGCCAAAGTTATCTTACAAAACAAACACACCAAATGGAATGCCAATAGTTACAAAAACCATGAACAGGGTATAAAAATTAGAGAGTGTTTAAACTTTATTATGATTATTAATGTCCTCCCATATCCGATTGATAATAACCAATTTAGATTAAACTTTTTATAATGGAACACCGTCATCGAGATGATGATTGCACACAGCATCCCACAATTATATAAAAGCTAATAACATATGTATCATGTGAAGGAAATGAAATATCATGCTTGATTTGAGGCTCATTGGCAACTAATCAAAATACAATCATATATAGGTAAGCTTGAGATTTAACTGTTTGACTTATCAAAAGATTGACTTATCCAAATTCTACATGGTTGTATTGGTTCACTAATGTTCTTTAAGCTGGTTTTAGGATGAAAAAAGAGAATAACACCTAGTTGGATAGTGGATGGCAAACTGAATTTTGGGCAAATATTTTAATATGATCTATAATGAATGCTCTTCCTCATAGCAACTCTGACCAAACATATAGGCACATATTAGAAGGTCCGGTTAATTCATTCAGCTGCTGGTGGTCACTATCTCTGGCATGTTTGAAATCTGACCATCATTCTTCATTGCTAATTGCTCATTTTAATCTTGGTTGAGCAGGAGCAAGGGTTGTTAGTTCTTAATAACACCATCATAGCTTGTACCAAAGAAATTGAACATTACAAGGGAAAACTCCTTGTGAAGGAAGAACCAAGAGTTGTGAGTGTTCCTAAATTTGATCTGCTTTCCTAATCCAGACTTAGCTATCATCTCTTTCGATTAACTAAGGAATTGAATATTTTTTTATAAAAGGGTTATTTTGAATCCAAACTTTAAATGAAGAGTCATTTCAATCTCAAACTCCTATAAATAAAGGAAAGTGTTGCAAAAGATGAGATGCAAATTTATGCAGAATCAACCAAACTACAAAAACCAACTAGTTGTTTATCTCGGACACCATTATAGTTAGGCAAATATATTTGATTTAATACTTAAAGAAGGGCTCCTGATCTATATCACTCAAGTGAAATTTCTAAAGTCTTGTCCATAACATAAAAGAACTGTCGTTTCAGGTAAGTTACTATTAAGAAGCTCTTAGCAACAATAGAACAAAGAAAAAAAAAATAGTACAACCAATAGAAGGAAACAATTTGGTTTTTAAATTATAAAACAGTTATACAATGCAAAGCAGAAAGAATAGTTGAAGAATCAATAAGGCTTTAATCAATGTTTAAAAAATCCAAGGAGTAGGGTCCAATGACTCACTTTTTCCCTAAAAACACCAAGAAAATGAATGAATAGCTGAAGAATTCAAGTTCAACCAACTAAAAAAACCAGTAAAAATCAAAGTAGAACTACGTTACCTGCTGTGGAGGAGGACTGCAATGATGGGAATAGAGATGGTTGATCAAGCTCAAATGCACACAAGATGTATGGTCCCAACAATCACCGGAGATGAGGAGTGGAGGAGGAGAGAAAGGAAGAAAGAGCAAATGGGGGGAAGAAGAAGAAAAAGCCCTAGTTTTTAAAACGATAATGCCTCAGTCATTGATTGTGGCATTGTAATTTTTTTAAAGTTCAATACTGCCATCAGTGACTGCGGGATTGACTTAAAAAAATTACAATGTTGCAATCAATGACTTCGGCATTGCTGATGTGTAAGTAGATGTGGCTAGGACGCACTAGTTTGAGCATTATTTTAATTTTTGAATTATTTTAGTAATATTTTTTTAAAAATAAAGTATATTTGTCCAAAATCCCCACATGAGGTCAAAACTCAACACAACAAAGATTACCTCGTCTGAGGACTATCTTGTCAACCAAACATCTTGTCACTTTCTTGGTAGTTTTTTTTTTTTTTTTGGAGTTTTTGGACATATTTAAGTTATTTTAAAAAAAAACTAAAATAAGTCGAAAACAAAAATAATGCATAAACTAGTGCATCCTAACCACATCAACATAATACACATCAACACGTCATACTATTGACCGCGATATTGTAATTTTTTAAAGTTAACATCAGAAACACCTGCATTGAAAACGATTAGAAAAATGGCAATTTGAAATTACATATAATTGCCTAAATTACATATAATACACCTATCCAAAATACAATCAATTCATTACACCCAGACATAAACATTTCATCCAACGTGAACTAATCGATCCAAATTACAATCAATTACACTCATCTAAAATACAACTAAGTCTCTATACATGATTACAACAATTTTATCCAAATCAACTCACTACCTCGAGATGACAACCAATACATGACAATTGATCATCGTATAACCAAATCATATAAATATATACACAACGTAATACAAATAACAATATATATAAATATACACATCAATGAGCACCATGATGGAGGTTTTGTCTTTCTTAGGATGCCTAGAATACAGCTACAGATGATCTGTAGGGGCACAAAGTAATCTCAAATGGATCTAATGAGCTGATGGTGGAACGACTACGTATGTGGACCGCAACGCCACCTAGGTGGGCATGACCCAAGTCTTCTGGAACAAGGTCAATCATGGTCTCATCAATAGAAGGCAATGTCAGTGAAGTCAGTATGGTAATGTAGCCGAAGGCTGAGATGTGGGTGATAAATGGATGACATGGAGCTAAGTCCTAGTGGTGTGGAATACGAAGGTGGTATGAAAGCCCAGAGGGTGGGTGTGGAATACGCGGTATGAAAGTCTCATAAGTGGAACCATCCGATGGACCACGACCTCGCCCACGACCTCTCCCTCTCCCTCTCCCTTAATCTCAGATCGCCTGCATCATAATTGCAATGGATGATGGTGAGGTCCGATGGATGGTCCATGACATAGATGCCTCCATCGTGTGCACCAATGGGATGGTCCTCTCCAATCAGGCATAAAATTGATCTAGCAATATGATGAATGTCGTACAAAGAGCTTAAGGAAGCCTCATAAGATATATTAGCAATGTCTACCATCCTAGAGATCTAAAAAAATAAACCAAACAAAATTAAATTTTTTATCTATGTATTAAATTTTGGAAAATAATTCGAATTTAAAGACTCTTACTTACCAACAAGTGATGCCACTGTTGTATTATGATACCATTTGATCCCATGAAGTGTCGCGTGATAAAATTCGTAATACGTCGATACTACTCCATATACGGATCATGGAAGTCCATACTAAATATAGAGGTGATGTGATGATCCTCTCAAGATCGCTGGTATCTAAGACATTGTGCATGATATGTCTTTGACCGCATTTAGATGTCTGTCATCAACCAATAACTCTTGCTCTAAAGAGAAAGACAAAGGTATCCCTGATGAAGGTCGAACTAACACAAGACTCGGTTTGGACAATGCCAATCTATAGTCTTAAACCAGATAAGTGGTTACATATTCCCCCAAATCTCCTAATCGCCTGTGACACATAATGCAGATACAACCGACTCCGATGTCCGGCCCCATAACACCTACAACATCCATGCTACCTCAATGTCAATATGACTAAACTATCGCATAGAACATGACTAAACATAATATATATTAATATACAACACCGATCATGAGTCTATGCATCCAACTACTCTTGTTATAAGGTGAGCACACCATATGGCTATATTCACCATGATATAATTCACGAACCCCACGATGTCAGCTCACTTTCACCTCGTTTAACCGCAATCCATGCCATAGACCCTTAGTCAAGGCCTCGCGACGCCCAAATCGGGTGTCCGCCACTACCCGCCAACCTCGCGAAATCTATACATCTTGATTACGACGATAATTGAATGGCTTTCAGTCTACAAACCAATACTCAAAATAAATATCCCAACCATATTCCAATAGTCCAAGAGTTATACATTTCTTAATACACACATATTAAAATCTCATAATTCTAATACATATTATCCAAAAACCATCAAGCCATTAACCCATTTCTAAACTGGCTCTAAGATGGTGAACTGCCTCCCATACGTCCCGCACCGACCAATATATTCGATTGTGGTGAGCTATCGCCAAGAGTAGAATCACCCTAAATGGGCTACTCCACCTAAGTGCATATGCAATGCTCCACTTAAAACACACACTCAAGTAAATACGTGATCCTACTTGAAATGTCTAAAATGTCCTCATGACTCGAGTCCTCACCGACTTCACACTTGCCTAAGCTATGTATGAGAAAATATCATTTTCAAAACAAAATTTGCTGTTCTTGAAAATAAACTACCGCGTCGTAAAATACGGATCATCCGAGGCGACCGTCAGATTCAACAACATGGTCCTCATCCCGAATGATCCGGTCATCGATCTCCCAACTGACCTCCAAAATCATCCCGTGAAATCTTTCGCAATGCTGGACAAAATCAAACACATGTACAAATTTATGACACTATCACCAAAGACTAATTAATCCTCACAACCTTGCCATAAACTTGTGGAAATTATAAATATGCAGAAACGTAACTTTAAAATAAGTCATTTCAAAGCCATTTTGATTTATTCAAGAAGTGCACAGTCAACAAGAGAAATGGATTTATCCGCATATCGATCCTACGTAGATCTCAAGAATTTTAAATCAATCCACCCGACTACTCAATCTCCATACTATTCGGGATCGATAAATGATAGGAAGTCCAAAGATTCAGAGTGTTGAAAAATTGAAGAACAAAAGGAAATAACGGAAATAACTACCAACCGAGATAAAGAATAAAGAATAATGAATTCTAATAAAGAAATGAATACTGAATAGTTATCCTCAAAGACACATCAATAAAAACATATAGATCTATCAATTCCTCGTAGTTAAACTGATAGAATTT
Source organism: Tetrastigma voinierianum (assembly GCA_016808115.1). Classification (NCBI taxonomy): domain Eukaryota; kingdom Viridiplantae; phylum Streptophyta; class Magnoliopsida; order Vitales; family Vitaceae; genus Tetrastigma; species Tetrastigma voinierianum. The sequence goes on from JAEQBH010003576.1 coordinate 240,211, forward strand.
CGATAACTCAAGTTTCAAAATCCGCCCAAGGCAATTGTGCGTATGGATCTCTCCACACCTACATTTCATTATCTAATTTATGACCCGATTCCTCTCAATACAGGAATTAGATAACTACATTTAAAAGCGACTTCCTTAACTGCATTTTCTTTACAATACTTCACCCATTTTATGATCAGAAACCTTAACTCCTGCCATCGGGTCAAGGATATACAACTTCCGATTGCTCCTCCTAAATTAGGATAGACAACCTTCTCTGATTAGATCTCGCCTAACACGGATTGACTCACTATCCGAATCGGGAGGTGAACTCTTGCTTGTTTAAGTGGATAACTCATTCAACTCATTCTGACTTCAAGTGAGAAGAGGATTTATCCAAGTGAACTCGTTAGCGCAAAGGATCCCTAACAGAGAGTTAGCATACCTTCAAAGAACTAGATGCTACCCCAGGATTGTCTTCCCGTGTCACGCAGAGGATCTCCTTGAAATCAGGGTACGACGTTAATTCTTAATCCGTGATAAGAACCGGTATTCAGATCCAAAATCAATAAACCAAAATCCAAGTAAATTCAGAACCAATTAACAAACCGCTAGAACGACTACAGAAAGATAAATTGACGATAATCGCCCACTCAATGGAAGTCGGATTCTCAATTACTAAATTACACGATACAGCATTCGATCATAAGAAACTCCAGTTGAATCGAAATAATCGAATTTTAAATTATTCAACTTCAAACATTCCAGGTAGTAATTTGAAAGAAATAGAAATTCGCATTCAGTTTCAAATAAAACGACAACATTCAGATCCGTAACACAACTAAAATGAAAATACAAACAGACCATCAAAACGATGGAAACAACAAAATAAAATAAAAAAATTAAAAGAAAAAGAAAGAAAATGAGTCGAAGAATCCGCACTCGCCTGCGGTCGCCACATTTTACCGAAATGATAGTCGTATTTATAGGTTCCTAAATTGGCCCTAATCCCAATGTAGCCCGCTGTGGACCGTAGAGCATCCAGCCCGTTATCGTCACGCCGCGACTTCGCTCGCCGCGATTAACGGCGCGACCGATCCCACGTCGCGACTCGCACACCATATGCCTTTATTTAATATTCTTTTACGTCACGACATCATCATCTTGTCGCGACATCTTCTCACGCCCAGCAGGTTTCAATTGTTCTTCCTATGTCGCGACGCCGATATCTTGTCGCACCTCTTAAGGCCTTTTCAATCGATGTCTTCGGATGTCGCTAATTTCGATCTCATGTCACACATCATCTTATGGAACCGTATAGCTCTAACTGGTCGCCATGTTGTCACGACATCAATGTCTTGTCGCGACATCCCTTATGGCCTGCATCTTGATCCGGGTCGTTCCTCGATATCGCCACTTCGGATCTCATGTCGCCACATCAACTTATGGCTTGCGCCTTCACTGGCGGTTTTCGATGTCGTGACTTCACCTCCATCGTGACGTGCCAGCTCACTCTACTTATCCGCCGTTCTGATGTCGCGACCGCTCTTTGTCGTGACATCAACTAGATCCTTGAGACTCGTTTTCCACAGAACACGATCATCATTACGACATCACCGAATATCAGCTAACTTGTGTTCAATTATTACGCGACTTCAGCCGCTATTCGACCTTATCATGAAGCTTTGCCTTCAACTGAGCAGTCCGCGTCGACACTCAATTTAGTTCTCCGGTTTCAACCGGTCAGGCTGATGTCGCCGACACAGATTGATGTCACATCTCGTTTTACGACTCGCAGCCGATTCATTGCTCGATGTCACGATTATCGATATCTTGTCGCACATCACATCATGCCTTCACAAGTCTCACGGTCCGTTTCTGATGTCACGACTGATCTCACGTCACGGATCAGTTCATTTTTCATTTTTCTGATGGCAAGATATCACACGATAGTTTGAGATCCCGTTTACGACTCAATCAATGTGGTAACCCTAAACCAGATCAATGACTTATCATTTTTCCTTTCTATTCACAATTGGTCGCGACCTTTATCCACTTATTTCTCGTGATTTTACGCTTCTTCGCTTTCCTCCCCGCTAATGACAACCGGGTGAGTTTCCTTCATAATTTCAGATATTAAATATTTCATTTTAACCTAAAAAATAAACAGAAAACGGGACTAAAAAGATGACTTAAGCTCATCAAACTCCCCCAAACTTAAAATTTTGCTTGTCCTCAAGCAAAGAAAAGAAAGATTTGTTTGTCCTCAAACAAGAGGACATTTTTCTGTTTTGTTTTATTCTATGAGTGGCATTCAATTTAATTGCAATTCAAGGTATACAAAATTTTCTGTACATTTAACTTCCAGTCCAATTCAAGGTTGGTCTTACCTTATGTTATGCAAACTATCATGCTGAGATTGTCGTACAAACAATATACTCGCGGATCCCGTTGAATAATGAATCACCTTTCTCACTTACGTCGAGTCATTTAACTCCCTAAAGTTCTCACACCTTAGATTGTTTCATTCTTCCAGATTCCATAAGCTTGTTTTTCATATTGATCTCCACTAATGTAGGTGATTTCAGCCTTCAAGATCAATCAGGTCTTTTGGGCTTGTAATGTTAAGCTTAGGTAAAAGGGTAGGATGAATGGAATGTTTAGGCTGAGATAACCCAAAACTCTTTTTCTTTTCTCCTCAACTTCTATTTCCTCCTTGTACTCCTCAAATCTCCCAAAACTTCTATGTTTGATGACATTCATCTTCAGCACATCCCACTCACCCAAATTAAATCCACCTCAGATCAGGTTTGTTTCACTGAGATCACAACACTATAATTATTAAACACACTATGATATTAGGTATCTAGGTGTTGAATCCTATAAACTTAATTATTCAGAGCAGATCGCAAGACAAAACACTTTATTTCTTCCTTTGCATTCTGTCTTAGATCTTCACCTCCTCTTACATCTCTTTAGCTTTTCCAAATTAAACTCCCCAAACTTTACCCTTCTCTCCTTTTGGTGCCTGAAAGAGTCATAGTGGTTCTTAATGGAAGATTAGTGATAAAGGATGGCTCACTGGTGACCGATTATTCGAAAACATGGAATATCTTGCTCAAATTAGACTAAGGTATGCAAAAGCATATACATAATGGTAATGGAAAAGCTCAAACTGCTCAAGAATGGCCTCGCATCATTTCGTCACCAGATCACCTAGATTTCACCAATCAATAATCTAACAAATTCTAAACCTAGATGGACAGCAGACTAACTATATGAGTATCTTGACTCATTTTTATTGATGAGTACTGGGTTAATTGATATTCAACAGATCCTCGATGATCGTCAGACACTAACTCAAATCATGTTTTTGTTCCTTCATATCAATCTCTTCTATTCGACTTACGCTTAAATATAAGTAAATTCCTGCACCTTGTATTTCAATTAAAACTCTATGCATTTTGTCCTTATTCTGCAATTTTCCTTCATTTCAGCCTACTCCTACCTAACCGCTTCCATACAACTGCCAATGACCTCAAAGAAGTATTGAAACTAATTCCTACCTTGATTTCCTAATCATGCAACCACAAAAGCAACATAATATTGACAATCAAACTCAAGATAAGCAACAATCATTCAATTTAAATTTCAAGATTTATTCCTGATTTATTTGGGTAAATCATGATATACAATAGCTGATATACTGATAGGGATGAAAGAAAAGAGAATGTCTATTTTTTCTTTTTGATGAGGTGGCAAAAATGTTAGGGATCCAGGCCCAAAGGTTCAAATGAGTCGGAATGGGAGGGAATTTCATTTCTCTTCTTTCTTTACTATTCTTCATACCCCACCATTCGTTATCCTCCTAAACCCGTTATATCCCAAAATAGCAGACAAAACCACTAACAACATTTCGCTATGCAATGTCTCAAAACAACTACAATTAATTTATTTTATCAGCAGAATTGCATTAATTCCTCCTATTTAATAGTTACATTCCGCATAAGATAAAAATAAATTCCCCAACCTGCAATTCGCTACTTAAATTTAATATCCCAATCAATTATTTCACCAAATGCAATTAAAATAAAAGGTAGGAAAAAGAGCAGAGAACTCCCTTGTTTCCAACCATATAATCTCAATTGCCTTCAACTCGCTAAGGAGGCGTTCTTCCTCATTCACTCTTCATTCTTTCCACAAGTCCATTTCGTCATAGCCTTCAAAGGGAGCTCCGCATTCATCAAATAAATCAATTCATCCAAATGGCCTCTATGGTCGACGCTTATTCATCACATTCATTTTGTCTCTCACCACATTTCTCTCCTCAAGATCCGTATGACCTTATGCTGTATTCAAGAAACTTCCAAGCAATATGTCATCCATCTCCTTCAAGTCTGAACAATACTTTCTTCCTTGCTCTCGACCGGCGGGACGGACAAAGAATCGCTAATGCCCAAACATCCCTTGTAGCACAGATTCAGGTAGGGAGTTAAACTGTTATAGCTATGTCTCGCAAGGAGAATGGGAATAACCAGATGGAACTTCGCTTTACCGATTAAACGAGTTGAATTCGCCATTCTCGTAAATCGTCCCAAGTGTTCATCGATTCGTGACTCCGTCCAAATGAATCGCTCTGGCTGACCATGTTGATTTGACGCTTGCTCGAGTTCATAATCATAGGCATCGATCGCTGGTTGTTTTATTGCTGAATATTACCAGGGATGAATGTATTCCATAAATTCTTCATAGATCTCGCCCCTGAGGACTCCATTCATCTCTCGTCAGCCCTTCCGTCCGATCCTTTATCTACCATGGCTGTACTAAAGGCCTTCCTGAAATCAAAATACACTCAGATCAATAGGATTAGCCTAGTCAACAAACATTTTCAATATGGTTTGTTAAAGGTCAGTGACAAAATGAACCACTGCTTGAAAAACTATTTTTGTTCTTTTTCTTTAAATGTCCAAATTAGTATTTCCTTCTTTCATCTAAATATTGATTTGTTAGATTCTTTCGACTTCAAGAATCCATACATAAAAACTTGTTGACAAAATCAAAATTGACATGTACAAATTTATGACACTATCACCAGCGATGACTATTAATTAATCCTCAAAGAACTCTATATAAACTTGTGGAAATTATAATATGTAGAACAGAAATCTCTTAAAATAAGTCATTTTCAAAGCTTTGTTTTGATTTCATATTCTCGTTAAGTGCAATGTGTCAACAAGTAGTAAAATGGATTTAGAGTCCATATCCATCCCACAGAGATCTCAAGAATTTAAATCAACTACCCTCGACCACTCAATCTCCCATACTATTTCACGATAAATGATAGTGGAGTCCAAAGATTCATGCCGGAAAATTGAAGAACAAAAGAAGCACGAAATAAACTCAACAACCGGGAGAAGAATAAAGAATAATGAATTTCTAATAAAGAAATGAATCACCGAATAGTTATCCCTTAAAGACACATCAATAAAAACAGCTATAGTGAACTATCAATTCCTGTAGTTAACCCGATAGAATTTTTGATTAACTGTTTTCAAAATCGTCTGCTGCACCAGAAGTGCGTATGGGATCTCTCCACACTATACATTTCATTATCTAATTTATGACCCGATTCTCTCGAATACGTGAATTAGATAACTACATTTAAAAGGACTTCCTTAATCCGGGTATTTTTCTTTACAATGTTTCCATACCATTTTATGGATCAGAACTTGACCCCAAGTTATCGGGTCAAGCAAGGATATACAACTGATTGTTCTCCTCGAATTAGATAGATTTCCTTGATTAGGATTCTCAAATAACACTGGATTGGACTCACTATCCGACCGAGGTGAACTTCTTTGCTTGTTTAAGGGATAAATCATTGCAACCTCATTCTTGACTTCAAGTGAGAAGAGTGATTTATCCAAGTGAATCTTGCAAAGTTTAAAGGATCCCTAATAAAGGTGTTATAGTATACCTTCAAAGAATTGATTTACTCCCAGATTGCCTTCCCGTGTCACGTTGTAGGACTCCTCGAATGTGGTAATGACGCACTTAATCTGGTATAAGAAATCGGTATTCGATCCAAAATCAATAAACCAAATCCGAAGTAAATTGCAATCAGAATTAACAAACTCATGAACGACCACAGAAAGATAAATTCACGATAACGCTCACTCACGGAAGCTTGACTCTCAATTACTAAATTACACGATACAAAGATTCCTCCGATCATAAGAAAACTGTTGAAATCAAAACAATCGACCTTAAATTATTCGAACTTCAAACATTCCGTGCAGTACTTGAGTGTTAGGAATCCATTCGCCTTTCCACTAAAACGATAACATCTAGATTCAGAAAATACAACAAATGAAAAATACGAAAAACATAATCTCGCTTTCAAAACGATGGAAACAACAAAATAAAATAAAAAAATTAAAAGAAAAGAAAGAAAATGAGCTTCAAATAATCCTGCATCTGTCGTCGCCAAGCTACTTACCCAGCTGATATTTGTATTTAGGTTCCAATTAGCCCTAATCCCAATGTAGTCACTGGGATCAGAGTATCCAGTCTGTTACTGCTCACGCTGCTGACTTTTAGCTCGGTCGACATCATCGAGGTCGCACTCCTCGATCCCTACCGCCGCACTTCAACAGATATCATAGTTTTTTGATGATCATTCTTGATGTCGCTACATCATCATCTTGTCGCCACATCTTCTCAATGCCTTAGTGTGTTTCAATTGTTCTTCCCGATGTCGCTGAATGCCGATATCTTGTCGCACCTCGCCTTAAGGCCTTTGCAATTTCTAACCGACATGTCTTCGGATGTCGCGACTGAATCATGTCGCGACATCATCTTATGGAACTGTGAGGGTTTAACTCGGTCGCCATGTTGTCGCTGACATCAATGTCTTGTCGCGACATCCCCTTATGGCTCTATCTTGATCTGGTCGCCCTCGACATCGCTGACTCGATCTCATGTCGCGACATCAACTTATGGCTTGCAGTCTTCACTGCTGTTTGACGTGACTTCACTCTCCAAACAGACACTAGCTTCATTTCCTTCTACTTTCATTTCCTCCGTGGTTCTTACGTCGCCACCTCGCTCTTTGCTCGACATCAACTTAGATCCTTTGAGACCTCTCGGCTGTTTTCCTGTCGCGACTTCAATGCCGACATCGCCTTGAGTCATTTGCGCTTTTCAACTTGCCTCAAATGTCAAGCGATCAGCCGTTGTCGTGACCTTACTTCATGAAGCTTTACCTTCAACTGAAAGGTGTCCGTGTCATGATCAATTTAGTTCTCTCGGGTTTTCAACTGTTATGCTGATGTCGCGATTAGATTGATGTCGCGACCTTGCTTTATGACTCGCAGCCTTCGACCATTTGTTCGATGTCACGACATCGATATCTTGTCGCGACATCACATCATGCCTTCACAAGTCTCCACGGTCTGATCTTGATGTCACGACTTCGATCTCACGTCGCGACATCAGCCTCATTTCTTTCGCCTTCTCATGTGCGCTACGTCGCGACTTCTATAGCTTGTTATCCCCGTCGCACTTCAACTGGCCGTGTAACCCCAAAACCGCATCAATGACTTAGTCATTTTTCCTTTCTCGCCGCCTTCAATCGGGCTGCACCTTTATCCACTTATTTCAGATTTTCGTCGCTTTTTCTTCTTTCGCTCCTCCCCCTAATGACAAATTGGGTGAGTTTCTTCATAATTCTGTATATTAAATATTTCATTTAACCCAAAATAAACGTAAAATGGACTAAAAGAGATGACTTTAAGCTCATCACGCAACCATGTTCATTTTTCGTAAATTCATGTCATGCACTAACACCTAATCTCTCTGTTACCTAATAGATACGAAAACGCATTGGCGCCATTTCCAAAACCATTTATACAATATATATACCAATATATTAATTATGCAACATTCTAAATTTGCAATTCACACCACATGTAATTCAACAATATGGATCAAACACCCAAATTAGCTCACTGAAAGTAATTCACAATTTCATCTCCACGGTTTATACTCACAATTATATTCCATATAATCGGTTAAAATCATTATTTTATCTCACGGCCTATACACCAAAACACAATTTATTATATAAATTATGGATACAAACACCCCAAATGTACTCTCTACTGAAATGAATTAGACCGTCCAAATTGGCTCCAAAAATTCTTCAAAATGTCCACACTTTGCCCAAGGATTTGGGATCGATCAAACTGTTCCTCACTCGCTCAAACCAACACAAGCATTTACAAAACACTTAAACAAGGGGTAAAACAAGTAGGATAAACCCTTACCTCACGTAGTTTGTCAAACTCCAACTTTTGGTGTCCACGCGTAGCCTCATCACAGATCAATTTCGCTTTTCAAATTTCGACGAACCGACTATCTCGATTTTTCGTGAGATCTCAAAAAAGAAACTAAGAGAGAAAAATAATTTAAAATCTCTCTCCTTTCATTCTCCACCGACGCCTCTCTCCTTCCCCTTTGATTTTTTTTTTCCATTTTATCCTTTTTATTTATTATTATAATATTATATTATTATTATTATTATTATTATTATTATTATTATTATTATTATTATTATTATTATCATTTAGGATACTTAACTTATATTACCTCATTCAGTCCGTTTGTCCCGAAAATTTCATTTCTTTTCGCCTCAATTCTTTTAAATGTGAACTTTAACTTAAGCCATTTTCGACTTCGAGATTTTCAAAATCTTGTCCCTAAAGTCATCATGATGATCGTACTCCGGGAATTCATAAAATATTCCTCGACTGCCTCTGTGACTGACGAAACTTCTCTGTCACTAGATTTCACAAACTAATTTAATCTACAAGAATCCGGCTTTCGCCATCCAAGATATAGAGGAATTTCGGTTTTCAACCAAATTCACTGCTTTACCCATTTTCGTAAAATTGAATTTTTCTCGGTTTTACATTCTCTCCCTTAACAAATTTTTCGGTCCCGAAATTCACGCACATACGCATCACTCACATGCATATGCTACCTTCTACAACTCAAGACCATGCTCCGTATGATAACCCGCCCCTCGTGTCATTAAACTTCACTTACAACCCGATGGGTCATTAACTCATCCATGTCAAGAGTGACATCAACACCCAATATGTCTACTCACCCTATGTCCACCACGCTTTCGCTACGCCATCCCCATCTATCCCCGACCTAGATGGCCATGGCTCGAACCCTCGTGGACCAGAAGCCTCCCGGGCTTCTTCCCGAACTAGAAGAATACCGACTCCTTCCTCTTGACACTAACACGATCCCTAGCGCATCGAAAGCATTCTCGTATCACGACGTGATAATTGAGTAAAATGGCCTTCAAATTTATAAACCAATACTCAAAAAATAAATATCCCAACTATATTCCAATAAATACCAAGAGTTATACATTTATCTTAATACACATACATATTAAAATTTACACTCTATCACATATTATCCAAAATCATCAAGTTTAATAACCCGCCTTCAAATCTGGGCCTCTAAGAAGAGCCGCCTCGAACACCCCCGTAAAATGTTCCCTGGATGTGGTGAGTTATCGCCCGCAGCTGGAATCACCCTAAATGGGTTACTCTCCACCTAAGTGCATATGCAATGCTCCAAACTAAACACACACTCAAGTAAATACGTGATCCTACTTGAATGTCTAAATGCCCGTTCCCATGTCTCGAGTCCTCACCGACTTCACACTTGCCTGGGTTATGTATGGAAAAATTATAATTTTCAAAACAACTGATGTTCTTGAAAATACACCACCGAACGCGCCTGCAAAATATGTGACTACCCCTCCTCGAGCGACCGGTCGTGAGCTTTTCCGGGGGCAGCTTGGCGGTCCTCATCCGAAATGATCCGTTGGCCCATCTCCCAACCCACCTCCTGAAATCATCCCGTGAAATTCCTTTCTCAAGAACCATGTTCGCTTTTCGTAAATTCATGTCATGCACTAACACCTAATCTCTAGGTTACCCAAAGGCATATGAAAATACATTATGTCATTTCCAAAACCATTTATACAATATATATACCAATATATTAATTATGCAACATTTTCAAATTTGCAATTCACACCACATGTAATTCAACAATATGGATCAAACAACACCCAAATTAGCTCACTTGAGCAATTCACAATTTCATCTCCAATGGCCTATATACCACAATTATGGTTCCATATAGCTGGAGTAAATCACAATTTTATCTCCACGGTTTATACACACAATTATAATCTATATAATTGGAGCAAATCACAATTTTATCTCCAATGGCATATATTAATTAAAAACACAATTTATTTCATAAATTATTAAACAAACATCCCAAACAGCCCCTACACAGTCACAGACTGTCCAAATAGGCTCCAAAAATTCTCCAAAAATTTTCACACTTCGGTTCCAATATTTGGGACCGATCAAACGGCCCCTCACGGCCTCAAACCAACACAAGCATTTACAAAACACTTAAACAATGGGTAAAACAAGTAGGATAAAACCCCTACACAGTCACGGAGTTTGTCAAAACTCCAACTTTTTGGTGTCCACGCGTAGCCTCTCATCACAGATCCACCTCTCTTGCCTTCAACTCGACGAAATCCGACTGGCCCGATTTTGAGATCCTCGAAAGAAACCAAGAGAGAAAAAATTAACTAAAATTCTCTCTCTCCCTCATTCTCCACCGATGCCTCCTTCCCCTTTGATTTTTTTCCATTCTATCCTTTATTTATTATAATATTATTATATTATTATTGTTATTATTATATTTTATTATTATTATTATTATTATTATTATTATCATTGAGGATACTTAACTTATATATTAATTTCATTCTAGTCCGTTTTGTCCCGAAAAATTTTATTTCTTTTCGCTTCACCCTTTAATTGAACTTAACTCAATATTTTAACTTCCGAGATTTTCATAAAAAATCTCTGTCCCTAAAGTCATATTAAGTAATTTATTACCCAGAATTGTAAATATTCACTGGGTTCTAATTCACGAAACTTTTCTCGGTCACTAGGATTACACGACCCTAACTGCCAGTCCGCTTGGGCCATCCGAGATATAGAGAATTTTCGCTTTCAACCGAAATTACCACTCCCTTTTCTTAAAAATTGAATTTTTTCAGTTTTACAGCGTCTCCATCAACTGCATTGCCATCATCATGTAAGTGTTGAGCTACTGGAGGTGCTATTAGCTCCATTAAAATCAAGTCGCTCGCTTAGTCTCCTAAGACTAAACTGATAAAAAACCATTCAATATTAGAAACATCCTAGTGATTGACTTTTATATGTGTATGTTTATAAAAAAAATTATATATACCTGTAACAATGCCATACAATCGGCAATCTTAGTAGCACCATCACAGCTCGCTCGGAATAACTCCCGATATAAGTGTTCTAGAACTACACTACCCTAACTATAAGTAGAGGTCTGCTTCAAATTTCGTAGAAATGGGAGGACACAGAGGTGGATATGCAGGCCCTTCTTGTCTACATATAGAAAAGATCATAGTAATGCTAGGATGAAACCACATGCATTGCACTCTAATGTCACCTCAACAGATTTGGTTGGAATCGATAATCGCTTAAGACAACCATTAAGGTCAAGACAACATATCCTTTAAGCTCAGCTGGCGATGGGATCATGCCTAGCAGCTCCTGACATAGCGACAACACATCAAAGTCACATGTGCTAATGATTGGTGGTCCATGAATTGGAGGCCCAGGGTGATAACAACATCTTGTAATGTGTTCGTCATTTCCCCAATTGGTAAATTAAATGTTTGTGTCTCAAGACACTATCCTTCAACCAGACTCATGATGAGGCCCCAATCGAGTGTGGCGTGTCCAGTGTGATACAAACTATAGAAGCCGAATAGGATTACATAAGGGTGAATACGAGGATCCATCTGCCATTCTCGCATGAACTTCGACATCTGCTGTTGACATGTGAGTAGCGACGAAAGCTACAAATTACAAGGATATCAATAAATCAATTCTTGCCCTTATGTTACACAATAATTTCCGAAAACAATATTTTATGATATGAAAATGCATACCGAAAGTAGTGTCTACTAATGATCGATGTATGTCTTGTAAAACCAAGAAAGATCTATATAACATATCTGCATCATAAGGCCCTTTGAATGCCATATCTGTAACATATAACAATCAATAACAATTAACAAATGAGCAAGTACTAGTATATAGATAACAATTCCATTAATAAATGTAATGTAACAACAAAAAGCATACATGTTTCAATCAACTTGATTCCTATTTTGACAAGAGTGGTGATTATGACCAAGTTGTTTGCTCAACCCACATGTAATAGTAGTCTTCCCCTCTCTAACATCCATTTCATTATGCAAACGAGTTGATTGAGGACGTTCAAGTGATGTGAGTTTCATTGACTCAAAAGGCACAATGGTTAGACCATTATCAGGAGGCCATTCATATTCATTGAAGATGGAATGTAGCAAGGTTGCCCATGTATCATGGTACGATTGAGTACTGTAGTAGCCTTGAACAAATGATCAAAAATATACGGAGCAAAACTGACATGCTGCTATAATATGATTACAGGGAAATCCATATATAAGTGTCTTACCACAAGTGCATTTATGGTCATGTAAGTTGAGGCGATGTGTTCAACCCCTCTTTGACTTAACATGAAATAGTCCCTAGTTGTGATCGTAAAGAATAATCTCAAATGATCCAGCCTTAACCACATGTGCCTTAATCTTAACATCAACATATGGAGTATACTACTCATCTGATGCCAATATGTTATAACCTTGTTCCCTTCTTGTAACAAAGTAACTATTGAGCCTAAAAAAGGTCAATTGAACCAATGCAGTTATAGGTAAGCTTCGAGCTCCTTAAAGAACACTATTGAAAACCTCAGACATGTTTATAGTCATTGTCTCATCGACCTCCATCATGTGAAAGTGCCCGTTTCTCAAAAGGGATGTTTTCCAACCATCGTTGTGCTTTTAAAATAATTCTCCCAATTGTGTCCATATGCTTATTGAATTTTCCAACTTTAGTTTCTAAAGCTACTCTGCACACCAAATTCTTTAAGATTTTATCTTTGAATCAATTCATAAAGTTACTTGCAAGATGACGCATCCAAATCATAAGATATGCATATGGTTCAGTCCAACCAAAATGAACATCAGTAATTGCTGCCATAATGCTTGGATGTTTGTCAGATATAACACAAAGTCCCATTCGTTGAGTTACCTTGTTTCTAATACATGCCAAGAACCATCCTCGACTTTCAATATTCCTTCATTCTTTAATAGCAAATGCTTGCGGACACAACTGATTATTTCCATCACAACCCATAGCAATCATTTACGTGTCTTTATACTTCCCATACAAATGTGTACCATCAATAATCAGTATGGGCCGACAATGATTGAATCCTTCAATAGATGGATGAAATGCCCAGAAAACATGTTGAAATACCTCGGTGTTATGCATATGATTGTCAAATATTTTCAAAGTTACAACACATCCAGGATTTGCCTGCTCTAATGCCATGAAGAAATGTGGCAGTTCTGCATATGACTTATGGAAGTCCCTAAAAAATATTATAAGTTCTTTATGTTTTCCAACCAATGCCTTCTTATATGACATTTCATATCCTAATTTCTCCATAATGGTTTCTTGGATACCGCCATCATTAAAGTTTTAGAACTGGTGCCTTAATCGTTACATTGATATGATCAACAAATAAGTTAGAGTCTCTTTGTTGATGGTACTGATTCAAGCAAGGATTGTGACGCCCTAAAACCCAGGGGTCCCGTTGACAATCCGTCAACCCGCGGAATTCCTGTGGATTTCGGGTAACCCGATATCACAGTGTTGTGTCCCATTTATCGGGATGCATATTTTCACAAAAATCGGGCAAAGTCTCATTTGTTTGAGGAGCTCTACCTAATATACAACCTATATGACAATATATCCATGACCCATTCAAGGTCTCAATAGAAGTAGTAATGACCACACATGGCCCATATGTCCATATCCACAATATACAACTATATCATAATAGTCCATAAGTGCTGATATAACACTTTATATGGTATAATATATTAAAAACTAGCTTCAGTTCTTAATATAGTTTACAAAATATTTATCAAAGCCTTACATCTTGACTTCCTTCAAAATCATATCTCAAAGGAGTACTGTCCCTCTTGTACCACCTACACCTGAAATATGGTCACATGAAGGGGTGAGCAATGCCCAGTAGCGTTAACTCCTACCAGGGCTACTTCCCACCTAAGTGCACATGCAATGCCATTTCACACATTCATACTCAAATGTCTAAATGCCATGGATGAGAATGTAACTCACCCTGTCCCATGTCCCGAGTCCTCACCGACTTCCTCACACATGCATATGCTAAGTGTGAAAACTGTCATTTATTTTCCATCAATGACCTTTTTTTTTTCAAAACAAAAGCTTTTTGTTTTATAAATCAAAATCCATTGGACAATCTCTGATATCAACTTGTTTTTACCAAGTTCCATGTGTTTTTTGTGGGTACCGAATTTCCGGGGTCTCACCGCAGGCTTCACACGCCTTCCAACACTTTCGCGAACTTTCATCGCTAGATACATATGTTTAACCAAGAATACCGAGTTTTTCACCCGAGGGGGTATCTATCCCTACTTGCTATACCCAACACACGTATTTTTCATTTCCTTTTTCTTTTATACGACCGTGAGACTCATTTTGGATGTTGTCCCATTTTACCGAGCCCACCATCGAACACCAAACACAGTGTTGATCTACCATGTACTCACGACATACCATCGAACACCAAACACAATGTCGATCTCTACCATGCACTCACACCCCTGTCATGCGATGTCCTATGCATAAATGCAATGCAATTCCATTGCATATATCTCATGCTACATGCATAATGAATGCCACATGCAACAATGCAAATCATATTTCATGCAAAGTATCTTGGATAATCATATTTAATACATATAATTTACGTCCATTCAATTCAATATGCTTATCACACATATTTCAACATGTCATAATCAACATGTGATTCATTCTTCATGCACTACAAGCATACCAAACATCAATCATATACGCAAAGATAACTTGGTATCCTTTACCAATTGTGGCATAAACAATGCCCACAACAATCCACATAGCTCTTTGAAAAGAGCAGGTAACACCCAAAACTGTGAGCACCAAATGCCATTCACTAGAATATGGTTAAATTCTAGACTCAAAGAGCTTTTCATAGAGTCCAAGAATGTGCAAATCGGAGTTTGGACGAGAAAGTTATGGTCGTCCGAAGTAGAAGCTGCCGATCGCATGGATGTGTGAAAATAGTTTAGACTCATAAACCAAACACTACACGTGGGCCAACACTCGGTCAGGCCAGACCACAAACAATCCGGGTTCAGTCCCAGGACTGATCATTCATGGCTACGGGCAGACTAGATGCCCAGCCACACCCATTCAGAACTGGGCTACACACGGCAGAGCCAAGAGGTCCGTAATTTCGCCTCAAATTAATGGATTTTGGTCTCGACCGTCAATAAACACAAATGGCCCTTACATAGCCCCTAGGCAAGAAATAACCCGTGTAGGAGAAACCCCTACCTTTTGGAAAGCGACGAAACCCGCAGTTTCTAGTACCCACGCATAGCTCTCGTCGCGTGGACCAACTTTGTTTCTTGACCCGACTCGTTTTGATCGCTAGTTCATTGAGATCACGAAGGAAGTGTCATTCTTTTTCTCTCTCCTCATTCCTCACCCTCGTCTCTAACGCACCTCCCTCATTCCTTTCTTTTCTTTCCTTTTCTTTTCCTTTTACCCTTTTCTTTTCTCTTTTTTCTTTCCTTTTATTCTCACCTTACCCATCGAATTGTTTAATTTCCTTCAAGTGAGAGGAAGCTTTCTCACTCTAGTATTCATCTTTCCATGGTCCATGTGTCACATGGACACATATTCAAGGTGGTACTCTCCACACCACATGGTTCTCATGCCATGTGTCCTTCTCCCATGATGCCATGTGGTAGCCCCTGGTCATGCCATGTGGCACCACCCCATGTGTCACTCGACACCCGATGCATCGAAAAACGTGATATTTCGACCATCTCGGAATTCAACGAAATTTGACTGGGTAACTAGATTTCGCAAGACGAATTCAACAGTGAAGTTTGTTTCGTCATTCAAGATCTAAAAAATTTCTAGATTTTCCACCTGTACTATAGCGGCAAATTACCATTTTGCCATTTTTCAGAAAAGTTGAATTTTTCCTAGGTTTTACATTCTCCCCTCCTTAAAAGAATTTTGTCCCCGAAATTCACACACATATACATATTCAATATCACATGCATATGCAACAATCATTTCAATATCAAATGACTAAAAAAAAACGTACCTCTATCCTCAAACAAGAAAGGATAATTGGCACGTATCGTGTCACCGCTCCCAAGGCTCTTCCACTCCACAAGCACATAACACTTTTATCAGCCTCACAGTTTTCCCTCGCAAAACATGGTCCTGGCTATCCATGATACTCACTGGTCTCACCTCGAAGGTCCCATCCGCATCAATAACCAGCTCGCCTCAACCCACTACATGAGTTGGATCTTGAGTGTACTTCTGGATCATGGAGACATGGAATACCTCGTGGACACCCAATAAACTAGGCGGCAATGCCAACCGATACGCGACTATGCCCACCATCTCGAGTATCTCGAAGGGCCCTATAAACTTTGGCAATAGCTTTCCCCGCTTGCCGAACCTGACCACTTCTCTCTTAGGCATCACCTTCAAGAAGACGTGATCACCTACCTCAAACTTCTACAGTTTTGATCGTTGCTCTGGTTTGGCTGCAGCTCTTCTACCGGCTCTGAGCCGTGAGAAGACGCTTCCATATCAAATCCACCTTCTCAGAGGTGTCTCTAATCAAATCCGGACCGGTGATGGATCTCTCTCCCACCTCCGTCCAACAAATCGGAGATCGACATGGCCTCCCATATAAGGCCTGATAGGGTGCCATCTGTATACTCGTCTGATAACTGTTGTTGTAGGCGAACTACGCCAAGGGAAAATGCTCCTCCCAACTACCCTTAAGATCCATGACACATGCTCACAACATGTCCTCTAAAACTCGTATAGTCCTCTCCGACTGGCCGTTTGTCTGTGGATGAAAAGCAGTGCTCATCATCAACTGTGTTCCCATGGCTCTCTGGAAACTCCTTCAGAAATGAGTCGTGAACCTGGGATCTTTGTCTGATACGATAGAGACTGGCACTCCAAGTAACCCGACAATCTCTTGAATGTACAACCTGTAGAATTCCTCCAATGTGAAGGTCATCCGCAAGGCCAGAAAATGTGCCTACTTAGTGAGCTGGTTCACTATCACCCACACCGCATCATGCTTCCGCGATGTTTGTGGCAAGTGAGTCACAAAATCCATCGTGATATGTTCCTACTTCCACTCCGCTACCTCACATGACTGGAGTAGCCCTATTGACCTATGGTGCTTAGCCTTTACCTACTGACACGTGAGGCATCGTCGAATAAAGTCTCCAACATGTCTCTTCATCCCACTCTAGTAATACTGGAGACAAAGATCATGGTATATCTTCATGCCACCTGGATGCACAACAAATCGAGAGCAAGAACCCAGATCTCCTCAGACCATTAACCTGGTAAACAAAACATAAACTCCCTCTTTATACCAAAACTACCATTTCATGGAATGGCCTAACCTTCATCACCCGTACTTGATTGCACCTTGTCCTTGATTGACACTATCTTTGTGTCCTGTCCTTGGGACTCGATCACTCTGCTTAGTAAGGAAGGCGTAGCCACTAATAAACATGATGCAACAACAATGAATATGATGCACTCAAATTAAGCAACACTCTTGTCAACAAGTGTGAGAGTAGAAACGTACCCTATATATCATACTGATCTACAAGCTTAGCCTACGGTATCACGATGTAGACACGCCCATGGGTCTCTAAAGTTCTGGCCTGGAAGTCTTGGCCTCAACCCGATTTATGCCTTGGGACTGACATAGGTTCCCTTAGCCCATGTTGGGATAAGGAGGAACAAATTGCGCTGTGCATGTCCTATCGACGACCGAGACTTACGGTGTGTCTCGTAACTCGGGATCCTGTCTCCAAGGGCAACTCGTTCCTCGTGTCTCGTGCCGGTGACAATGGTAACACTTTATCTGCCCCGACTAGCTAGGAGCACTAAAGTGCCTCCCACCCCCTAATGATTGACATCTCTGGTCCCAGTGGCCACAAACTGTCTCCGAGATCCATGCGGGTGCCAGAAGTCTTCGCTTCTTCGAGCTGTGGCTAGCGCCGGCTCTCATTCCTCTTATCACTAGAAGAAGCCCATATCCTTTCCGACTAGACAGAAACAATGACCCGCAACCATCGTGTCTTCTCTTCCCTTGAGGGCCGGAGGATGATGTGCCTCAAACTTCTATAGGTTACTTCAATCCCTTAGTTCCCAATTGGCATTCAACAGGCGATGGTGGCAAAAGAATAACACCTTCTACATAAGGGTAGCAACATGAAGAACAAATCCAAATCTATATGTGAAGGTCCTCTGTTAGTCAAAAGCCGGTGGACGTGGGTTATTACTTCGCCCACCACCTCGGTGTCCTCTTCCTCTGCTAGCCATCTACATGTGTCAGATAGCAATAGAGTTATCAAATTCTATCTCAGTCTAACTAGTAGTGCACATGCCAACCACTAATAGACTTTAAAATCATGAACTACACCATTCATCCCTTTTTCCTTAGTGGTGCATATTGCGAAACACTAATAAATATCAGTTCTCAGCTATCATGTTCACCCGAGGGGGTATCTATTCCTACTTGCTATACCCAACACACGTATTTTTCATTTCCTTTTTTCTTTTATGCGACCGTGAGACTCATTTTTTATGTTGTCCCATTTTACCGAGCCCACCATCGAACACTAAACACAGTGTCGATCTACCGTGTACTCACGACATACCATCGAACACCAAACACAATGTCGATCTCTACCATATACTCACACCCATGTCATGCGATGTCCTGTGTATAAATGCAATGCAATAATTAATAGATTCACAAGCATGCACAATGAATGCCATATGCAACAATACAAATCATACTTCATGCCAAGTATCATGGAAAATCATATTTAATACATATAATTTACATCCATTCAATTCAATATGCTTATCACACATATTTCAACATGCTTCCATACAATCAACATGTGATTCATTCTTCATGCACTATAAGCAGACATCACACCAAGCATCAATCATATACACAAAGATAACTTGGTATCCTTTACCAATTATAGCGTAAACAATGTCCATAACAATCCACACAACTCTTTGAAAAGAGCAGGAAACACCCAAACGTGTGAGCACCAAATTCCATTCACTAGCATATGGTTAAATTCTAGACTCAAAGAGCTTTCATAGAGTCCAAGAACGCGCAAATCGGAGATCGGACGAGAAAGTTATGGTCATTCGAAGTCGAAGCTACCGATTCGCATAGGTGTGCGAAAATTGTTCAGACTCCAAAACCAAACACTACACCCACACCCAACACTCGGCCAACCCATACCACAAACAATGTGGTTTATCCAGGATCACATACTTGTCAGACGGATACTCAATTATCTGACTAATCGTAACCAAGGCTACACACGTAGCTAAGAGGTCCGTGATTTCGCCTCAAATTACCGGATTCTGGCCCGATCACAATAAACACAGCCTTAAGGCTAGAGCTAAACCAAAATAACCCTTACATGGCCCCTAGGCAAGAAATAACCCATGTAGGAGAAACCCTAACCTTTTGGAACACGACGAAACCCGCATTTTCTGGTACCCACGCGTAGCTCTCGTCGCGTGGACCAACTTTGTCTCTTGCCCCGACGCATTTTGATCTCCGGTTCGCCAGAGATCGAGAAGGAAAGTGCCATTCCCTTTTTTTTTTTTCCTCTCACTGTCTCTTTATCCTCTATCTCTCACGCACTCTCCCTCTCATTCTTTTCTTTTTTTTTCTTTTTTTTTTTCCTTTTTTCCTTTTATTTTCTCTTTTTCTTTCCTTTTCTTCTCACCTTACCCATCGATTTGTTTGATTTCCTTCAAGTGAGAGGAAGCTTCCTCTCACTTTACTATTCATCTTACCATGTGTCACCTTTTCCATGGTCCATGTGTCACATGGACACATGTTCTAGGTGGTACTCTCCACACCACATGGCTCTCATGCCATGTGTCCTTCTCCCATGGTGCCATGTGGCAGCCCTTGATCCTGCCATGTGGCACCACCCCATGTGTCACCCGACACCCACTATCTCAAAAAACGTGAAATTCCTACCATCTCGAAATTCAACGAAATTCAACTAGGTAACTAGATTTAGCGAGATGAATTCAACGGTGAAGCCCGTTTCGTCATCTGAGAACTAGAAAATTTCCAGATTTTCCACCTGTATTATATCGCAAATTACTGCTTTGCTACTTTTAAAAATTGAATTTTTCCTGGGTTTTACAAGGATTGACACAAGTATGTGGACCTTTATGCTTATTGATTACGAAGAAAGATGTATCTTTCACAACCATAACACGAAGCTTCCATGTACAATGTCACTCCTCGACCTTCTTTTATCTTAACACAAGCAATTTTTTTGAAAATGCAACAACCATATACTGTTGATGTGCTTTAATAGAGTACAGCTTAACAACATCTTGCAAAGCAGCTTTGGAAGTAAAAACCTGGCCAACTACAAATTCTCCACTTCAGTTTATGGTATTATAGTTCACCCATGGAGTCGAGTCACTTGAAACAACATTACCAAAGTTTTCCACATTTTCAACCGGAGGCCGGTGTTGGGCAATACTTAACAGTTCCCCCTCGTCTGGTCCTCGTGTGTTCCTGGGTTATTTGAGACATCACAACTCAGACATCCCCGCAGATATATCCCCTTGTTCATTCTCCAGGTTGCTAATAGTTAAGAAAGACATAACATGTCCATTAGCTTGAACATCTCCATCTCCATCACTTTCATCGTCACCATCTCCATCTTCATAATCTTGATCATCTTCATTTACTTCACATCTATCAGTTACAACAACTGGAGCGCTACTAGGCCCACACCCATAATCCAATTCCTCAATATTAACATTTCCTTCAAGTAATAAATTTGTGTAAGTACCAACTGATTGATTCACTTGTAGCTTAACACACACTAGCTGAACATACAATTCAATTTCCCCCATTCTAGCCGTGTTAACCAATTTCAACATTCAGTACACACTATTGTCATCTAATATTGGACAAGGTTGGAAACTATTTTTTCTTTTCAAGGCATACTTACAAGTGAGGACTAATTTAAACATTTCTTATCAATATCCGCTTACTGGTATATCATAGCTAACAACTGATCATATGTGCAATCAATCAGTACATCCAAAAGCATAATAGCAGCTTTGTTGCCAACATATTTCACATATGTTTCAGTACTTTCGATTTTTCCATTATAAAAACATATGATGGGAATAGTGGAGTCACACATTATTTACCTACACAAAATGTCATTCATAAGATAATATTAACAGTCAGTTTTACAAGACAACACACAAAGTGGAATGCCAATAGTTACCAAAACCATACAACACATAAATCACTTAATTCAGATAATGAAAACAATAATAAACCTTAAACATAACAGATAGAAAGTAATAATCACAAAAGTATCTACACAAAAAGGAGAAATAATGCATTTACAATTGTGATCACATAAAAGAAAAGTAAAAGAGTGCAATACATAGTTTCAGTTGCAATGATGGAAAAGTTGAGTAGGGGATGCTCTGTATAACATTTTAGGTGAGTGTAGTACAATGTTGTTATATGTACTAAATGTTATGGCCATAGGTAGTTGATGTGATGAAATGGTAGGTGTGACCTTGAAAGAAAAACTAGGGATTTCTTTTTCCTTTTCATAGTCTTCCCCTACTACCAACCAGTATCGCTAGGTGGAATTTTCTTTCTTAGTCATTTGCACAACTTCTAGACATGCAACAATGATGTGACAATTAGTGCCACGAGACCTAAACAACTTCCTTGTGAGCTACTTGACTTGACTGTCAAAACTTTTGTTAAAATCTAATATGGAGCTTTTAGCCAGCAATCTTGTAACTTGACTCGAAAGTTATATAGAACAGCTTGATTACATTCATTCCAACTCGAATCTCAATTCCGCATCACTACTCTAATCCTAAAAGAAAGAAAATAAATCTAGAAACAAACTAAAATGTAAAGAAAATAAAAATAGTGGGTTTATACATAATTATCTTCAATTTCTTCCAAAAGCTCAAAAACTTGATGAAAAGCGGCTAGAAGCTGCGCACTAATTCCCAAGGAGCTTATTATAGCTCAGATCTTAAATTTAAAACGAGATGACACTATGGTGTTCGGTGCCTAAGAAAACCCGTTTAGTACCGATGTTAGGAGACTGGGCGACATTATCATGACATCGAAACCGAAGTGTTGTGAGTTAACTCGTGTCGTAATATTGGTCATAGACTGAATTTTGATGTCGTGTTGATGTCAATTTCCAATGAATTTGTTAGATAAACTAGTCATTGGGTATTTATGATCCAGATTTGAAAGGCTAAACTCTAGCGGGAAGAATCATTTGTCAGATTATCATATTTGTAATATTTTAAATGTTGTTTCGGGGTATGAAAACTCGGGAGGATTTAACTAGTATTACTCCTACATTTGAACTGCTCTAATATCAATGTTTAAATCAGAAGAGTCAGATCATTGCCTGATTTCAAGAACTCTCCGATTGACACGTAGATGGACTCACCCGAGAGCAAAGCTGCAGCTTCACTTAGTGGGGTAAATTACACTAATACTATTTGAACTAATGCACTGACCCGAGGGCTTTGACCATTTCATTCCATCGTGCTCTTCAATTGTGGTAATCAATCTAGCCTAATTAAAGAAGCTTAGAAATTAGGAAACGCCTAGTACTAAAACATATTTCCTCTTAATATGATAATACATCAATTAGCATTATGTGGGTATCAGATGGACTTAGCACGACTCAATTCCTTGCATAGTTTGTAGTTCTATTGCATGGACTTAGCAAGAACTTCACAGGATGCCTATGGAAAATTAATTAGAAAAGTATAACGCTTAATGCCTTAGTCTATTTTTTTATTCTTAAAAAATCATATAATTTTATTATTTATTTAGTTATAAATAGATTTATTTTAAAATTAATTCAATTTTCTTTAAAAAAAAATTGACATGGTATGAAATGTTAATGAGAAATCCCATAAAATAATAATTGAATCATCATATATTTATTTTAAACTTTTCACGAATGTGAAGT
Organism: Tetrastigma voinierianum; assembly: GCA_016808115.1. Lineage (NCBI taxonomy): Eukaryota > Viridiplantae > Streptophyta > Magnoliopsida > Vitales > Vitaceae > Tetrastigma > Tetrastigma voinierianum. Next base: position 263,663 of record JAEQBH010003576.1, read on the forward strand.
GAAGGAAGGATTATACCCATCCCCCTAATGCTCCCAACTTTTTTTTAATCAAATTGGGACGGCACGTAATTTTAAATAATGGAGCATGACCTATCAGATTCTTTTCCTCCAATGCTTTCAATTATTAAATAATAATAATAATAAATAAATAAATAAATAACATAAATATAAACATTATCTGAACTGACCAATAGGTTAGATATTTTTCTTGTTAAGTAGTGTATAAAATATTTTTCCTCATTTTTTATAAACATGGATGTTCAGGCCAATTTGTATATCTCGACTAATCACACAGCAATAGTTAACGGTTAGATAAACCCTAGTATTCCTAAGTGGGACTCCTCGAATTGGTGAGCGTTGGGAGTAAAACCCAAGTGACGCCTCAGTGACCTTGAAGTTCTCGAGTTTGAGTTCGAGCTTTCTCTCAGTCAAAGTCTGAGCTTTTCGAGTCGAGTTCGAGCTTGAGTTGAGTTCGAGCTCGAGTCAAGTTCGAGTTTTTCAACCTCACAAGTTTTCAAGGTTGAGTCGAACAGCTCGAAGCTTGAGTTCGAGTCGAGTCACCAACTAGAGTTTCGACTGCATCATTAGTACGCCTAATGATAATCAACAGAAACTATTGACTCAACTTCAAGAACATGTGAAAGCATTAACACACAACTTGCATCAATAAAAGTAAACACAATTAATGGTGTTCAAAAGGGTAAACCAAGTGGGGTGTTTATGTATATTTACCCTAGGGCAAGTGTTGGAATTGGCCCATCTCCCTTAAAAACGAAGAAATACATAAATTTTCCTAAACTCGAAGTCTTATCACTCTTATCGATTAATTTGCTTTTCGTGTCTCCGCATAATACAACCTAAAAAAACCCTTCATTTCCAAACAATTTTATCTTTACTCAAGCTAGATCTTTAAGGTTCCTCAACAGAGAAAAGCTCTAGCAATCATAAACTCAAAATGGAGTATTGACAGAGGCACCAAAACTCTAAAAATCTCAAATATAAGTAGAACCACCTGCATGATGAGGGCTGTGGTGATCAAAATAGAGTAGTTGGTCAGATGAAGCTCAAAATGAAAGTAAAATCAACCCTAACAGTCGTTGAAGAGGAGGAGCCGGGGAGAAAAAAGGAGAAAGAGAAAATGAGGGAGAAGAAGATGCCGGTTTTTAAAACGACAATGCCATAGTCTGAGAATCGCTTACATTATAATTTTTAAAGTTCAACGTTATAGTCAGTGATCAGACACTTAATAAAATTACAATGTCGCATTCAAATGATTGTGACATTGCCGATGTGTATGCCGGGCGTGGCTAGACACTGGGCCAGCATTATTTTCATTTTCAACTTATTTTAGTAAGTTTTTTAAAATAACTTAAATATAGTCCTAAACCCTAGTTTTCATTCTTACGAAACACTGGGAACCCGATCCTCCTTCCCAATGCTCACTTAACCCTTTACCACTGAGTTAGTCGTGGTTTTGTATTACTTACTGCATTTCTATTTCAATGCCAAAGATAAGCATAACAAAATCACACTGTGCTATTCCCCGTACTAATCTGAGGGACCATCATATAAAGTTTTTTACCACTCAGAGTTTCGAACCGAGACCGCTAGTGGTATAACAAAAAATTCTTCCACCCTAAAAGTTTAATATGTATAAATTTTTAAATACTACCCTTGGCTCAAATTAATAAAGATGAGGAGCACACAAAACCACATCGAATCATTAAAGAACATAGTACTAGATAAGTTATATATTTAAAAAAAATAGATATTTCATATAAACTTACATAAAATTAAAGCTAAATGATGAAGGGTTTTTTTTGCCCTAAAAGAATATTTACATATCGCTTAAATGTCGATACCGGCTGACATTTTCGCTTTCGTTTCATTGGAAAACTTTTCATTTCAAGTAATAAATAATCATGATAATGAGTTTTGTTGACAAACCTTTCTCAAGTTAAGTCATGAATGGAACTATAAATAGAATAATGATAATGGGTTTTGTTGAAAAAACTTTGTCAAGTTAAGTCATGAATGGAACAATAAATGGAATTATGATAATGAGTTTTGTTGAAAAAACTTTCTTAAGTTAAGATTTGATTAACTATATTGATGGTTAGGTTTTTTGTTTATATAAATACCAAATCAAAAACCGACGATCGATTTTTTTAGTTGCATAGTTTAGTTAACCGAAACATGTTCAACCCTAATCATAGCAAAAAATACAAGGCCCTTGTGTTTTCATAGAGAAAATAAGGCTTCAATAAAAGAAGAATATCTTCTTATTTGTGAGAGAATGAGATCATTTTTCTGCACAAGTGGTAGAACATTCATCATTAAAACAAGCAGTGGTGTATCAAGATGAGTGGGTTCCAAAAGTTCAAGTCCAAATGGGGAACAAGCTTTACTACTCAAATCCAGAGTGTATTAAAAAAAAAATATATATATCATTTTTTCATTTGACATTTTTTATGGTAGTTTTTAGGCCATTTATAAAACTCATGGAAACTATTCTCTTTAAACATTGAACGTTTCTATCATTAGAACAAGACACACACACACACACACATATATATATATATATATATATATATATATATATATATATATATATATATATATATATATCTCTTTGTGTGTGTGTTGAGAATCGTGCAAGAATGATGATAGAATCGGAGAAGAAAAACAAGAAGAATACACATAGATTTTACGTGGTTCGGGAATATGTCTATATCCACTACAACGACGACTTGAACTTTTCACTATATCCAAATAGGGTTACATAGGAGGATATTTATAATAACCTTGGTAGACAACAAATTGTTTCATCCATTCTAATATACTTTCATGTGAGTTATGCTGCCTTACTAATTTAAGTAGAGTAAAATCACAAAGATTAAAAAATTTAAGTATGAGTTATTTGAGAATAATGATATGAAAGATTAAAGTGGATTTATAAAAATTATGAATAAAATTAGTTTGATAAGAATTTAAGCTCAAATGTAACACCTTTATACATTGATGTAATACGCTATAATGCACAAATATATTTTTCGTTAATGTAACATCATCAGATTTGATTAAACATGACATAATCACGAAAGTTCTTCATTTGACATTATATGACATTTTTCTTTTGATATTATACTCAATATTTCCTTTTCAAAAATATTTTGAACCAATACAACTATTCATTTCAAAATAAATCATCTTTTCATTGTTCTTCCATGCATACATACACATTTACCTTGGAAATATTTTAGGATTTAAGAGTAGGAAGCATTTTAGGATTTTTAAGATTTGACGAGCTTTTCTTTCCCTTTTGAACGAGAACAATGAGTTAAAGTTAAACATGGGTTACGGTTTTTCTCTCTCTCCCCTATATGAGTTATTAAAGTAGAAGAAGATGTGTTGGACATTTGTGTCTTATAAAAAATTTTACTATTCACTGCATGTTTTTCAATATTTTGTTGAGATGACATATTTTATGGTTATTTGGGTTCTATTTGATGCAATGGTGCACCTTAACATAATTCCCCGTAAAAACAATTTGGACCTTGAATGTGTCTTAAAAACCATTTTTTACAAATAAGTTGACAAAAGAAAATTTTACCAAAAAAAAAAGAAAAAAAAAAGAAGTAGCATGAAAAAGAAAAAATAAAATGATATTTTAAATATATTCATAATATGTAGGTGAATAAATATATATATACTTTTTTGAATTTTTTTTTATTAATTCAAACTAGCAATATATCGATTAAAACATAAATAATTAAATTGCTAAAATCATAGATGATGAAATAACGCACAGGTTAATAGCATTATAAACCTGGGTTTCAAAACCTACAAACTTGGTAATACTATAATGACTAAAGCACTCCATGACTCCGCTTACAACATACCGACGACCATAATCCGATGGTTGTCTCGTTTGATCGAATATGCTCGTTTGTCCGAATCGCCCACATCGTAAATAAACGTCAGAATAAGACGATCTAAAACAAAACATAGCAACAAAACAACGAAAACAAAACGTCGTAATAAGACAACGAAAACAAAACGTTGTAATAAGATTACAACACAAAACCAAATGCCACAACAAGACGATGAAATCACAAAAAACAAAATAAAACCCAGATCTATGTAGAATAACCACTTTATTAAGAAAAATAGTGATGGAAAGAGGTGTAAATGAGTGATTTCAGACCGATAATGGCCAAAAATCACCCCTCATTGCTTAAGGAAAAAGAGTGGATAGAAGACAAAGTTCAGAGAAAATGAGGCTCAGGTTTTGAGGTGGGAATATGCATATATATATTTGATGGATGCATATACACTATGGTTGGAACCCGGAAAGTACTAAAGAAAGAAAATAGAGAGGAAAAGTGGAAGGAAAGAAAATTTGAGGGAAAGGTTTAAAATTAATAGATTAATTATATATGTTTATTCAAATTCATGTTATTTGTTTATATCTATTATATAAGGATTATGGAATTAAAAAATACATAAAATTTTGAGGGATTTTGATTATATTTGCTTCTCTTTTATATTTTTTATGGTGAAACCAAATATAATTAAAAAATTTTCCTCAGTATTTTTTTCCTTTCCAAGATTTTTCGTGGCTCCAAACGAAGCTTACAATGTTTATTTTTTTTTTTTGTTAGAAAGTTGGGAGTTCGTGCTACACAAGAGAAGATGTATTACTTCATCTAAGAGCATGGTTGTAGTCATGAACATGGAAGTTCTTTTTAACACTCTTAACCCTGTCAGCGCTGGTTAAACTCTCCTATTAGGCTTGGGTATCTATCATTGGTGCCTTCATTGGAGAGATCTAATCCCGAGCTTAAATACCACCCTACCATGAAGTTGATGGGATCCAGATCATTGCCCATCTCTAGAGAAGCCTGACGCTCGCTGATCGACTCTCACACTCCTGAGCAATTTTCACTCGAACCCTTTCTTTGACACCAACAAATTCCCTCTTCTAGATCGTCCTTTCCCGATACGCACCGTCTCATAATCATTTTAAATTTTCTTTTATGTTTGTTAAAACATTTTCATAAACAAAATTTTGCTACAAGAATTTCGACATGATTTCTTTTCTTATTATCTATAAAATATCATACACTTATACATAACATAAAAGTTTTCAAAATTTCTTTCATATTTTTTTTGAAAAAGGAAATAACCTATTTTCAGAATAATTTTAAATTTACTTTTATGTCAAAAGCTTAGAAATGCTATGTGTTACATTTTAATGACTAAAAACTTATTATAAATCCAATTTCCAGATATCCTGTACATGTATATAAAAAAAAGCCCTATATAAAACCCAGAACTTGGGAGTGGTTCAAAAGCTACACAAACAACAGAAGATACATACTGGTTTCATCTAAGAGCATGGTTGTAGTCATGAAAGTGGAAGTTCTTGTAGATGAAGTGAGACAACCACCTTGAAGTAGCAAAGCATATGACTGCCATGGAAACCAATGCAGTTCTCGCAGAAACCGACATCAAGCTTTGCTTGGTTGCAGCAAGAATCCCAATTGCAGCAACTGAAACTACCTGTAAGATGATTTCGAGAGCATTTAGACCTTTGATTGCAACTCTGCAACTGCTGCAGTTCACGACATGAGACCAGTACCTGAAAAAATATGAAGAAGCCTTGGTTGGATGTTACTTCTGTGTCCTGATCGATAGCTCTTGTTTGATTCCTGTTTGAAAACCGTTTTTGTGTTCTCAAAAATAAAGAGAACATAATGCTCGATTCCTGCTGCTCTGAAAACACAGAAAACATAGAAAGTGCTAAACAAAGAGAATAAAAACAGTTTTCGGAGAACACCAAAATGGTGTTCTCGTCTATTCAAAAACTGTTCTCAAGGACATTTTTCAAAAACATGAACCAAACATTCATATTGGGCTTGGGTACCTATCATTGGTACTTTCATTAAGAGTCGGTGCGTACCGGGAAAGGGCTACTTAGAGAGGGCTATTTGATGCCCCAAGAGAGGGTTCGAAGTGAAAGCTATCCCGAGTGTGAGTAGTCTGGGGATGTTCAACTTTCTACGGGTGGGCAATGATACACTTATCCCACATCGTTCCATACGAAATTTGTGGAGTGGTACTTATACGATTCTAGTTTTATCACAACTTATTTTAGCCTTATCTTTCTCACATAAAGACTTTTATTTTTAAAAAATTATAGATGTTTGGAAGATCATGAAAATAAGTTATGACCCCCCCTTATAAGCCCCTTTTAGCTTTATTTTAATAAGCTTCATGAAGAAGCTTATAAAAAAAAAACTTATACGAAGCCTAAAAACCGGTCATCTTAATGACAAAACCGTCCTTCTACAATTGTGAAAATTCCTCTCATGTATAAGCACTTTTTAAAATATTCATCCAAACACGAATAACCTATTGAATAAAAGTACTTATGACATAAGATCTCATCTACTTAATTAAACTGTTTACCCAAAAAGGCCTTAAGCTTGATTTCGTTTCTCAATGAAAGCACCAATGATGTTTGTTCTCATAATTGAAGTCCCGTTTTTTTTTTATCGTTCGATAATGTGGTACCTGTCCATGAGCTGCTCTCTAGGAAGAGTTGGGGGAAGAGATGAACTGAGCTTTGTTGGCCAGTCAACTTTCACTGTATTAAATTTCGTTTAACCATTTTCTGAAGCCAACCACAAAGGCATCTGATTTTGTTGGCACAAAACAAGCTTTTAGCCAGTTGGAAGTGTAATAATATCCATGATCTTGTGTTCCTGAAACCGAAATACGAGTCAGGAATATTAGCTAAACGAACTCCATACAGTTCAGAGGAAAATAGGATGCAAACAGGAGCCATGGTAGATGATTAAGATGAATTTCTAGTTGTTTATGGAAAAAAAAAACATATCTGCTTGTGTGGTTATTGTGTTGTGAGCTCTGCAAATTGGGCAATAATTTTCAGAGCAGTAGATGGAAATAAGGGAATTCTAACAAACTCTTCTGAGTTTTCCATGGCTTAGTGCCAGCTATTAATAAAACAAATGGAGCCTAAGTTTGATCAATTCAGACTTGTGACGATATCATTTGTTACGATGACCAACAAGATAAGGGACATAAAAAATGTCCATGATCTTGCGTTCCTGCAAGCGAAAAAAGAGTCAGGAATATTAGCTAAACGAATTCCATACAGTTCAGAGGAAAATATGAATATGATGCAAATAGCAGAGCCATGGTAGATGATTAAGATGAATTTCTTGTTGTTTATGGACAAACATATCTGATTATTGGACAATTGAATTTGGTTTTGAAAACATTGCTGCTGTTGTGTGGTTATTGTGTTGTGAGATCTGCAAGTTGGGCAATAGTTTCCAGAGTAGCAGATGGAATGGGAAATAAAGGAATTCTAACAATATCGAATAAAATAGGGTACTTAATATCGAATAAAACTATTTTCAGTTTAATGCTAAATAGTACTTAATAGTATTAAGTATTACATTGTTTGTTTTTTAACATTGGGTAATGAGTGCTACTTGCTCTCCTCCTTGTTGGGCAAAGGTGGTGTTTCATATTTTGGAAGATGACTTTTTCTAAATAAAAAATAAAGTTTTATTAACTACTTAAGGGTGGAAGTACAGTGGTGTTTTTATCTCTACTCACTATCCAATGTTAAAATAAACAACTTAATATATTTCTAATGCTTATTAGTTAATTATTCAAAGATTGCTTTCAAAAGTTTATTCGCATTGCAACAAACACCACCCTAAGGTGATATTTGCTTTTTTTTTTTTCTTTTACTTAATATCGAATAAAACTATTTTCAGCTTAATGCTAAATAGTACTTAATAGTATTAAGTGTTTTTTAACACGGATAGCGACCCGCTACTCTCGCCTCCTCCTTGTTAGGCAAAGGTATGTTTCATATTTTGGAAGATGACTTTTCAATAGAAACCAAAATACCGAAGCTTTTGACTTTTCTTAATGTCTTTTGAATGTTTTTCTCATTAAGAAAAAACTACAATATGGTATAAGAAAAATCATATCTCTTTATGATTCAATTGAAACTCTTTTGTGATCTTTTCATGCTAATTAAATAAAATATATATATTTTTCAATTTTTATTTAAAATTTATTGTTTCAAATTTAGATAAAATTAAAAAAGTTGATTTTTCTTTTTTAGAAAAAACAAACGACTAAATACTTAATCATATTCAAAGATTATTCGTAACAAAAGTTCTATTTAACATTAAGTAAAAACAACTACGCTCACCAAAGTTTGATTAATTCAAACTTCCACTATATTATACACTGCGATGCCTAGCAACATATGACATCTAAAACAATAATTTCAATGAACCCTTCAAACTTCCAGTTTCTCGTTAACCCTGAAAGTATTGGGCTGAGTTTAAAAATACGCTTAAGTGAAAAAACGATTTTCTCCTATTTGATTCCACGAAAATATGAAAGAAAATAAATTATAATCAAAATTCCTCAAAATTTTACATATTTTAAATTTCTTACTTTATATATGAGTTTGAATAAAACATAGATAATTAATTTAATAAGTTTAAACTCATTTTTTATTTTCTTCTAAATTTCTTCCTTACTATTTTCTTTTTCACATTTTCGTTCCAAACAAAGCCTTAGGAAATATTTGGTTCTTGGAAAAGAAATAGTGGGAAAATGATTTCCGTATTTGGTTGTAGTATTGAAAATATACAAAAGATAATCAAATAAAACTAAAAACTTAGAAATTTTCAAACCATTTAATCTATATATTGAAGAGTTGTATGAAATGGATTTGAAGTAGAAAATAAAATAGTTTATTGACTTCAATTCTAATTCTTGTTTTCTTTTTACCTTTTTCTTTCTTTACATTTTCCTCAAATTCTTGAAGAACCAAACATAGCTCAATCATGAGCATTTGTCAAAATGATTGTTCTAATAAAAATCTTGATCAGTAAATTTTGTAAATCAATAAAATGATCCATATCTAAAAAACAGAGGAAAAACAAAGACGAAACCAGGAGAATATGATCATCTTCTCTAATATGTATCATAGGTTATTCTAGAAGAATAGAAAAATAGCTAAAATATCATCAACTCAAGACATGGAAAATAAACTTTAGATTGAGAGAAGAGAGTTACCTATGCACGAAGAAGATACAAGTCTGAATCAATAACGAGGTTCGGTACCAAATGCAACATCCATCGGGAAACCAAACGGTCAATCCAAACTCCAAAATTTCGTAAAGGCCCATATCAGTCTGTTGTTACCTGGACAAACTGGAATACAAATAAAAACCCGAAGCATCCTTCGTTGCGCCTCCTGAGACATCATCCACAGTAGACATGAATGGTAGAGATAAAATCACGAAAGGAAAACTATAACTATGATTGATGAATTTGATCTGGACTAGAACAAACCGATAAACAGCCTTTTTGGTTTCCTCTGATGATGCAGAACCATTAGTTCTATCCATGGAAAATTGGTCAGGAACATAAAACACACAAGGTGCTATGAATTTGCTAGTTTCCCCCTCTGTCTTTCCAATGAAACCGCTGTGATCTAATTTCTCTAGTTTCATTTCCATCGGTTTGCCCCCTTCTCAGTCAGCCTTAACTGTGAACGCAACTCGAGTCTCAATCATATGTACTCCAATACCAAACAGACAGGAAAATCATAACTAGAAGTTCTTATCTTTTTTCCTGATTTGGTACTCTCATTATTCCGTAATGTGCATAGGAAATATGAGCAGGGTCCATTAGATTTTCAATCAGAATCTCGTACCTGAAAAAAACAATTTGATTCCCTTAGCATAACACCAGGAGAAACTAAAACAACAATTCTACATGCTTTGTTTCCATAATCATATGTTCGATACAAAATGCAGTTGAAGATGATGAAAGCATTTCTTTTCTCTTTCTTTCCTTTTTATCTTTATTTTTATCAGCTTTATGCAATCATTTGATGTTCAAACACAGATGGTAGTAAAAGTGCTCAGCAGTACGTTACATACCCGTATGGAATATCTCTGTTACCCATCACCTTGGCATATGAGGGGTCATCCAATTCTGGAATGTAGGGAGGCTGCTTCTTCGTGATAATGTCTTCGTATCGAGGATCGGTATTTGGCCAAAACCAGACAATGTCATTCTTGCACTGTAGTTGATAAATAGAAACACATGCCTTCTTGAATGTGTTAAACTGCATATTTTGTTGGAACCAAACATAGCCAAAGGTTCTGAAAGTTATAGAGGATCATGAAAGGGGAAAATTGAAAAGGGTCATACTCAGCAACCATGGAAAAGAGGAAAGGGAAAACAATCTATAACCAAAAGGCACGATTTTTGGTGAGTAATTACCGGAGGACCATCCGGTGGTGCCTGAGGAATGAATTTGCAGTCGCCGGAGCCATTGAAACACCAGCCAGACACACTGCAATCTGCCCACTTGATCAATCCTCCCTTCAGAAAGAGGAGCCAGTCTATGAGGGACACATATCATCAAACACCTTCCAGGCATTCTCGTTCCTGTCCCACCACACCACCACATCAAGATCGATCACCTTCTGGCATGCGGAATCCTCTTGCTATCAAGATCACACACAGGCATTACGGGATACCACTGTAACAGCCACCAACTTCTTCCTCGCCATGACTCTCAATCTCTGGCTCAACTGCTGATTGTTCAGTGGAGACGGTGAAGAAACAGCCGAAAAACCCTTGATCTCGCCGTACATTGACGAATCGGCCGGAAAATTGAAGTGGGTATTGAGTTAAAGCAAGATGCAAGATGGTTTCTCGAATGGGTTGTGGGCCTTGTTGACCAAAGAACAAGGTCTCAGAGCTGTTTCCATGGCTGCCTTCCTCAAAGGAAAAAATTCCAACACAGAGCAAATCAATTGCAGACAATCATATGGGTATGAATGGACGGCAGTGCATGTGGCTTGAAATTAAAGAAACTTGAGTATGTGTGAGTAATTTGATGAGTGATGATCGATATATGCATCACAACAATTTCATCAAAATCAGCTCAATTGTCTCGAGATGACAACTAATACACAACAATTGATCATTTCATACATAAACAAAATCATATAAATATATACACAACGTAATACAAATAACAATATATATAAATATAAATAAACATCAATGCATCCACATGACATGCTTGTTTTTCTAGGATGCTAGACACACAAACTAGATAATCCGTATGCACGCAGAATCCTCGTATTTCGATCTAATTCGAACATGAAATGTATGAAATAATGCGAACAATCCCCAAGACGTACACGTATTGACGAGGTCACCTAATGCAAGATGCACCCAAGTTTTAACAAGGTCAACCATTTATTCATCAACGAGGTAATGACGTAGTGATGTCGTAGATATAATGCTTAATTTCCATAACGGAGGATGTAGGTGATAACGAAGAGATGGAACGTGGAGGAAGTCTCGAGGTGGTGCGAAGACACTGACTGCATGAAGTACGGCGCTTACACGAAAACTCACATGGCATTGTCTCACGTGGCGTGAAATACTTAGGTGGCATGGAAGTCTCGTAAGTGGAATAACCAGCAGCATGACCAATCGGTCGACGACCACCTCGCTCACCAACTCGACCATGACCTCGCCCACCACCTCTCCCTCTCCCTCAACCTCAGATCGGCTGCATCCTAACTGTAGTGGATGACTAGGAGGTTTAATGGATGATCCATGTGACGTAAATGTCTCCTCATCTTGTGCAACGATCGATGTGCTCTCTACATTCAAGTGTAAATTGGTATAGTCGATGAACTAAAACTCATGTAGATTTTTAATACATTTTTCTGAGTTTATACGAGAATAATGATTTAATTGTTTCATAAAATCGATAATCAATCAAATTCCACGCAGGTGAAAATGGCAACAGAATCAAATTTTAGCAAAATCATAAGAAATCACCGCGTGCCAGACTTAAGTCAAAACTGAATCGGTCGCGACAGAAGTAATGAAGAATTCCAAGTCACAACCTCAACAAATTCGATTCACAAACTCCGAAGAGTGAATAGCGAAGTCGCGACCCGCAAAAGTTGAGACAAACAGCACCTGTCAAGAATAAAAGAAGGGGCCAAATGAGAGTTCATGTCGCGATTATCATTGCAAGCCGCGACACCAAACTGGCATAAATGAAGTCATGATACCACCATGAGGTTGCATACTGGTGCCGACCACAAAGCCACAAGAACAGCCTTCTCAAGTAAAGGAAGTCGCAACTAATTTTTTGAAAGAGCGGACTCCGATGTCGCGACTGACAAAGAATGAAGAATAACACCAAGGTCGCACGGTAAACCCAAATCGCATCGACCAGGAACTAATGAAGAAGCAGACAAGATGTCGCGACACCATTTCGAGGTCGCGACAGAATTGAAAGCTTAGCAGTAGACATGGAGGTCGTGACACTGATTAGAAGTTGCAACAAAAGATTTTCAAAGAGGCTTAAACATGAGGTCGCAAATGCTAAAAACAGATAGAGACATCAAACATCGAATCAGATGATGTCGCACGTCCTTCATGGTCACAAATCGCTGAAGTATGGTGAAGTCGCGACGCCCTTCGCAGTCGCGACATCGCTACAATGAAAGCAGCGTCATCGACGCCTTCGCGACGCATATCCGCTGCAAGGATTACGGTCACGACGCCCCGCAGCCGCGACATCACCGCAAAGAATGGAGATAATGACATCATTTAGTCGTCGCGACATACCCAAGATGTCGAAGACAAGTCACGACAATAGTAAAACTTCCATGACATCAAAAGAGCTTACAAGGCAGAAAGGAGATGTCGCGACGTCATTCAGCTGTCGCGACATCAATTACAAGGAATAAAGGTCACAACATCATCACCGTCACACATCAGATCCAAGGTGTTAGCGCGTGTCGCGACTGCATAAATGCTTCGCTACGCATCGATCGTAAAAACGGTCGCGACATATGATTGAAGTCGCCACCTCGTGCAGATCACAATGCGTAACTGAAGTCGCGACGTGGAAGAGAAGTCGCGACATCAGAACAGCCCATAAACAGAACAGTGAAGTCGCGACGTAAAAGAGAGGTCGCGACATCAAGTCAGGTCGTGGATAAATAAATGGAGTCGCGATGAAACAAACAAATGGGCCGCTTATTTTGAAATCCACAAATAGGTGCATCAAAGTTAGCCCAATCCTCCAAACCCTAAATACGCTAGCCAGCATCGAAAGAAAGCAACTTCGCGGCTTAGAAAGAGTAAGTCCGCAGTCAAGGCTCGTGTAGTTTAATTTTCTTTTCTTTTTCTTTGTCGTGGCTGCTTATTTTTAGATTAGATTAGAGTAGATTGTTATTTCTTTTGAATTTATGGATCTGATGTTAGTTGTTGAAGTTGAAGTAATGCGTAATGTTATTTTCTTCACCATCATCGGTCCGTCCGGAGTCCAAACAAATTTTGGAATTCAAACTTCCAAGCTCTCGATCTACAATAGTTCTTTTGATCAAGGAGCTACCGTTAGTGTAATGAAGTAATTTAGAAACCCAAATTCTTCGCTTGAATTTACGTTGTCGCTAGAATTTATCTTTCCCGCATAAATTTATCGAATCTAATCGAACCCCGCATCAACTGGCCACGGTTTTGTTCATCACAGGTCTCGATCCAACATAGTGTCCTATAAATTGCACAATCTGTTTCATGCTCGATTTCCAAGAGGCCCTCACGAGTGACATAGAAGGCATTCCCGAGAGTTTTGAACAATATCCAAGGGTATAACCTAATATTGGGGATCTAATGGGCTCAGGAATTCTAGTCGATAAATCTTCTTCTCACTTGAAACCGAGAATGAGTTGAATGACTTATCAATTAAAATGAGCATAGAGTCACTCCCATTCAACAAAGTAGTCTAACTCGTATAGCAAGGATCTAATCAAGGAAAGAATGAACTGCTCCAATTTTGAGGAGGAGAAACCAAAGAGGTTGTAAACCAATGCTTAGCCTATGTCTTAGAGTTAAGGTTTCATACCATGTTCCGGGTATGAAGTATTGAAAGAAAATACCCATAACAAGGCAACTGTATTAAAAGTAGTTATCTAACTTTCCAGACTGAGAGAAACAAAGAAGATTAGATGATGAAATATGTCATTAAGGAGATCCACATGGCATTACTTCTCCTTGACCTGATTATAAACTGGTTCATGAAGTAAAGCTGCAGTAGTCTCAGAATTGATGTTTCACAACAAGCTTGTATTTTTAATGTTCCCTTAAAAACTAACTGATAGGTCTATTTCTTAATTTCTTTTTTTTATTTAGTTTAAGCATTATTTCATTTGTTCTAGCTTACATATCTTTTATTCTTCATTATTTTCAAGGTTGCTAGAATATATCCATTGCAAATCATAGTCCAAATAAGATAGAGCTTGAGTAGTCGAGCAGTTGATCGAGAATTCGAGATCTCTCGGGATCGATAACTCGGATTCTAAATCCACTTTATTACTTGTTCGATTCAGACACTTTAATCATGGATCAAAAACCAAGAAAGAAATTTATCTAGTCTTAAGGAAACCATTTTTAATCAGTATAATTGCAAAGAAATATAACAAACAAGTTTCATGGTATTACTGCTGGGGATTAAACAATAGTCCTTTGGTAATGATGTCATAAATTTGTATATGTCTTTTGGGCCCAAAGTGGAACAAGCTTTCTTGGCGCCGTCGTCGGATCAAAAGAATTAATTAGATCAATATTCATTTAAAGAAGGAAATACTAATTTGGACAATTTTAAGAAAAGAACAAAAATAGATTTTCAAGCAGTGACTACATTAGTCACTAATTTTTAACAAGCCATGTTGAAAATATTTGTTAGGTTTAACTAATCCTATTAATATGAGTATGCTTTTATTTCAGGAGAACCTTTAATGCATAGGAAACAGGGATCTGACCTGATTCCAGCAGACACTGAATTGGAGAGAACACTCAGGAGCTTAAGAAAGACAAAAAGAGCAGAAAACGCAGCTATGGCAGAAGAGAGACATGACCAAACTGTAGGAATTGTAGGGACGTTGTTTTAAGACCCCATTACCGACACAATGGAGGATTTCTCTTGAGGTCATTATTCAAGAAGAGTATTCTACAATCGTATTTGCACTTACAAAGGGATGCAAACAATTTTGAACTAAAGCCAGCCTTAATTACAATGGTTCAGCAACATCAGTTTACTGGTCATCCCATCGAAGACCCAAATGAGCACCTGGGAAGATTTCTCAGATGGCTACTGGCTGAAGTTTCGAACGGAGACCAGAGGTGATAAACTACATCTCTTCCCATTTTCGAGACATAGCACCCACACAGGCGAGAATCATTACCGTATGGGATCTGTTGATACTTGGGAAGAGTTAGAAGCTACTTTAGGCGTATTCTTTCCCCATCTCTCACTTTATACTAAGAGAGATAATTGTATCTAATAAAGAGGAAGATTTAGAGCCTCAGATGCCGCTTTTCGGGAAAGATTCAAAAGATTGCCGAAGAGGTGCTCACGCATGGGATAGGACTTGAAGACCCATATGGATATAGTGTATCACGCTCGAATGATACATCCATGGTATTATCGATGCTTCATGCCGTGGAGCATCTGCCAAAAGTGTTGGAAGAGGTAAGATCTCGATGTAGAATCTGCAAATACAATATGAAAGCTCCATCTGAGTTTTCAAGAGGTAGTAGCAGAGGAAAAGGGGTCATGGAGCTGAGCAAGATGACAGCCATGGAAGCTAAGTTGGATGCTATAATGCATAAGATGAACAAACAAGAGAGGAAGATGCATACGCTTCATGAAATGTGGCGCAGAAAAGAGAATTAATGAGTAGTAAGTGTCGATGAGGTACTGTAAGAAGGTTCTTATGGTGCTGAGGAGGCTAAGTACGTGAACGAGCAAAGGAGTTATCATTTCAAGCCAACTTAACTCGCCCATACACCACCATCCAAAGACTCCGAGGAACCATGAAAACTTCTCATATGGGCGGAGGGGCATTACATGGCCCAAGGCAGTGACAAAGATCCTCAACAAGGATACCGCCAGCCACCAAGGTTCCAGCTAGCCAGCAGTTAAGAGGTGAGGGCGTAAATGAATACCGTGGTCGAGGAGAACCTAACCATTTGAGGATCGTATGCCGCAGCTCATGGGGATAACAAGAAGCTATTATAATTCCATGAACAAACTATCTCGAATTTGAAACTTTCTGTTCGATACCTGGGATGTTTTAAAAGAATGCTGCTTCACCGAAAATCTAGAGACACAAGTAGCACTGTCCCGAATATGCCAAATCGTAACAAGGGGTTTATTCCCCTTGCTGACAATCTTTTAAGAACCCTAAACGCATGGCAATTCAATTGAGAAGTGGGAAGGATTTGAGCAAAGAATTGTAAAGATGATAGTAGAAACGAAGAGACTGGAGGCGTAAAAAGGAAGATCCGAAAAGAAAGAAGAGAAGACCACTGATTGAATTGTGATGAAAGGAAGAAATGACCAAAAGAAGGAGTACCGCCTTATGCTCGCAGTTGCCATTCCCACAAAGACTTCAGTCAAAAGAGAAGAACAGTTTAAATTGGATATTTTCAAGAAAATTGAAATAAATATCCCATTTTGGCAGAGGTAATCGCCAATGCCTCTTATGCAAAATTTCAAGGAGGTGTGAGCAAGAAAAGGAAAGAGGAATGAGAGGTATAGTTAACTTGACTGCCTATGCAAAGGCTACTATTCAACGTAAGCTCCCGTAAAGACGAAGACCCTCGCGCTCACTCATTCCATGTTCTATGTGGAAATGTGAGTTCAAGAAAGCTTTATGTGACTCGAGCAAATATAAATTTGATGCCTCTTATCATGGTGTAGATCTCTAGTTTGGGAACTAACCTCAACAAAGAATTACTTTACGTATGGTCAGATAGATCAATGGCACAACCGTAGGGCATTCTCAAGGATTTACCTGCCAAGGTCAGGAAAATCATTTTCCCAGATTTTGTTATCATGCGTATGGAGGAAGATCCTCAAGTTCCTCTGTTGCGGAAGACCTTCAAGAACAGGAGTCGCCTGACGATCGCATTTAAAGGCTGGTGAACCCGACACTCGCAGTCGGGAATGAAGCAAAGGCATTTAATATTAATAAGAGTCCTGAACATCCTAATGTGTAGGAAGACAACAGAGTGGCTGTAGTAAGCAATAGCCTCTCAATGATGAAGTGAATTCGATTGTATCATTCAAAACTCTACCAATGAAATCGAGATGAATTTTCGCACTCGAGAGCTTCATCAGGAAGTTCGCTTCAAATTTGTTTAATAATGAAATTAGCCTCAAGTATAAAAGAAAACAATTAAGATGAAGGAAAGTGTTTTATTACAAGAAACTCATGGGCAGAAACTAGCTGTATGGTTAACATTGAAGGAGTTGCCTACCATTTGAAATATGAGTTTTGCAGCTTAAAAGAGAAAACCATATCATCGCCTGCATCGACCAAGCCGAAGAAACGTAGTTGCCGTACTTTTGAAAATATGCTAGCAATGTTTGTCAATCAAGACCAAAGGTATCAACCCTCTATTTGTATGCACAAAATATTGCTATAAGATAATGCAAACTTCGTTGAGCATCAAAGGAGGTTAACACAACCATGAAAGAAGTCACGAAAAGAAGTTCCGAAATGGTTAAATGCAGTTTTATATATGCTATATCGTACGCTCTAGGTAAGCCCAGCACATGGTTCCCAAGAAAGGTGGATTCATCAGAATCGAATGAAAGAATGAACTTATTACTACAAGAACTGTGACAGGATGGAGGGTTTGTATCGACTACATAAAATTGAATACTGCAACCGGAAAGGATCATTTTCCCTACCTTTCATCGATCAAATGCCGGATAAAGCTAGCAGACACCCTCATTTCTCGCTTTCGATGGATACCTGGATATAACTAAATAGTTATTGCACCGCACCAGGAGAAACCACTTTACATGCCCATTCGTACTCTTCTTTGCTTGTAGAATGCCATTTGACTGTAATGCTCCTTGCATCTTCCAAAGATGCATGATGTCTATATTTTCTGATCTAGCGTATTAGCATGGAGATCTTCATGGATGATTTTACGTTGTATGGATTGTAACATCCCAAAATATACCACCTTAGCAGTTTTCTTGACTTGTTTAGGGTATATTAAAAGCTAAATGGAATTGGAAATAAAATGAGAGACCCGAAATTAATAATAAAGCAAAGGGTAAATATGTAATTTACCACTTGAGGACCTAGTGGTCATAAAAAGGAAAGACTAGGGATTAATATATGAAATGTTTAAAAATGAAATGTAAATAGAAGAAGTTATGGGATTAAAGGCAACAGAGAAAGTTGAATAGAAATAAGAGAGAAATGGGGGACCAAATGCAAAATGAAAAGCTAAAGCAAAAATGGCTTTGACTCGTCAAACACATCTTAACAAAACATGGGATTTAAGACCAAAATTGGTCTCATTTGGAGGAAAACAAACCGTAGGGAGAGAGAAGCAGGAAGAGAGAAGAAGAAGAAGAAGAGGAAGAGGAAGAGAAGAAAAAGAGGAAGAGGCAAGCACGTGATGGCAAAAGGCATGGATTTATGGTATGGATTTCTATGATTTTTTTGAAAAAGTATGGATTCCATTTTATCTACACTTGTATGGAACTAACCTTTAAAAGAATTTTAGTATGGATCATATGGAATTTGTATGATTATTATCTTGCCCAAACCTAGGGTTTTGCTAGGATTTCATCCTAAACCAATAATTATGGAAAGTAAGGTGGATAAAACCTTAAAGAGTACAAGAAGCATATGAAATCCTCTCTTTGAGGATGGCTTCATAGTTCAATGGCACGTAATTGAGTTGTGGTTTAATAAACCTAACCAATCTACATGTTAGGTTATGCATGGGTTAGGATCCATATTATAAGGTCGAGAGTAATTATGATAGATTTTTGAAATAAGATAAGTAAAGTGAAAGAGGATTTGAGTAGAAAATAGATTACAAGATGCATAGTAAATGGTTTTGAGGTGTATATGAAATATAGAAATTAATCAGGGTGTTAAAATATAAAAGTGCAGAAAAGCCCACATTATGGGCAAAATTCGAGCACATGTACTGGTACATGTAGTGCCATGTTTTTCTATTTCGACCAGTTTTCGTATTTTAGCCATAACTTGCTCATTTCTTATCCGATTTGAGTGATTCAAGTTGCTGGTTAAAATAGACTTCAAGGAAAACTAAACATCCTCAAATAGGTAACAATTTTAAAATTCTGCCTTAAGTAGCCTTAAATTCACTCAAGAGGTCATGTGCAAGCCAAATTCTGCTTCGCTTTGATCATAGAGTAGTCCGGGTTGTTTCGACGTAACTTGAGTTTCCTCGTGTCTGATTTGGGTGATTCCAGTTTGAGGAGAACCCTTAGCACCTTAGCTTTAAAGGAGGCCAGAACCAGTGTCAAATAAATATGGAGACTAGGAACTGGAAATGAATATTACAAACTGTCCTTTTCTGCAAAATCGGTGGTAAACACTAGTTGACATGAAATGTCATAACTTTAGTTTGATGCCAATTGGAATGATTCCAATTTCTGAGTGAAGTAGATTCATAAAGGAATAAGAATATATAGAATGATGTGAATACATAGACATCATACTGTACAAGTATATGAAATGCCATATGGAATAGGCATGAAACATGAACATGAACACGCACGTGATAAGTAGAACTTATATGATCTGAGTTCGTATGGACTGCATGGAATTTTGTAAGGATCCTTGGTTTTATATATAGAATATGTGGAGTTATAGGATTTGCACCTTGGTATAGGGTTCTTTCCTCTTTGATTTGTGGTTTTGGTTTTGTGTATGGAACTTGGTATAGCTTTGCATGGACTTTGTTAGAGTTTAGTATGGTTTTGAGTATGGAAATTAAGAATTTATGTATGGTTTGTATGGATGGTTATGGTTAGTGTGAATTCTGTGACTTTTATATGAAATCCTCATTAAGCTAAGATTGAGGTGTTAGAGAGAAATACTTGTTAGAGTATGACCTTCTTGAGGATTTGATTGTAGAATTTATATGGATATGGAAGTTTGCTTATTCCTACTTGGGATGATTGGGATTGATTTAGGATTGTTTATACCGTGTTAGGTATGTTGGATAAAATATTGAGTTTATACAGCCCAAAATGACAAAATCTGGTCGCGCTGTTACCGCAGCTGTCGTGAAGTTGTCGATTTTCTTCCCGCTTGCAATGCGCATAACTCCTTCGCTGCTAGACTCGTTGTGTTCCTAGACTCTACTTTCGAAAGCCCTCGAGTCTAGAATCCATCCATATAGTTTGATACAATCTTGAGCTTATAATAAGTTTGAAATGATAAAAGACAGTAGCTGCTGCCGTTATTATTGCAAAGCGGTGTTGCTGGATTTTCTTCACGACTTGCAACTTCACAGATAACTCCTTCTAGACTCCGTTAGTGTTCTAGACTCTATGGAAAGCCCTTCGAGTCTAGAATCTATCCATATATAGCTTCGATACAATATTGAGTTTATAATAAGTCCAAAATGACAAAGGCAGTGGTTGCTGCTGCTACTCGCAGTTGCTGTGTAAGTTATTGATTTTCTTCCTAGCTTGTAATGCGATAACTCCTTCGTTAGACTCCGTTGTGTTCTCAGACTCTATGGAAAGCTCCATTGAGTCTAGGAATCCATCCATATAGAGATTGATACAATCTGAGCTTATAATAAGTCCCTGGAAAATGACAAAAAGACAGTGGCTGCTGCTGCTACGCAGTTGCTACAGTTGCCGATTTTCTTTCCGCTTGTAATGTGCATAACTCCTTCGTTAGACTCCGTTGCGTTCTGACTCTATGGAAAGCTCCTCAGTCTAGAATCCATCCATATATAGCTTGATACAAGATTGATCTTATAATACACCTGAAAATGACAAAAGACAGTGGCTGCTGCTGCATCGGCAGTGTTGCAAGTTGCTGATTTTCTTTCATGGCTTGCAATTTGCATAGCTCATTCTATTAGACTCCGTTATGGGTATTCTCGATTCGATGGAAAGCTCATCGAGTCTAGAATCTAACCATACTCTATTTAATGGCATTTGGTTCCTACATCTTGTCTGAAAATTGAATTGTTAAAATCGGTGTACTGACCGCTTGGTTAAAGTTAATTGGAATACATGGTAAGAAATGATGTAGATATGAACAAGAAATAGAAATATATGTAGATTTGATAAAGGAGTATAATAAGAAAAATTTATAGTATCAAAGTGAAGAGTTCTGCTTCGCATTCTACGGGAGATAGGACACCGATAAAGAACAAGAAAAACATACAAGTATAGGAACGTGATAGTATAGTCATAAGATATGATAGTCCGATAAAGCATACTTAAAGATATAAGTTAACAAAGATATAAGATGTTACAAAGAGATGACGCGATACGAATATAAAGAGTATGATATGAATATATGATCACATACATAAATGAATAGATGGAACATGATAGGAACACATGAATGAGTAAAAGCATACATTATAGAAATATAGAAAGTACATGAATAGCTAAATCATGATAGAAACGCATAAAGGATATGATGCATAAATGATATAAAGGGATATGAACAGATAAAGATATATATATGAATATATGAATATAAGAGTGCATAGATGCATTCATGATATATGATAGGATTACATATATATTTAAGACAAAACTAAATGATAGTAGAAAAGATATGAACATACTTATTGTAAAGAAATATGAGAACAACAATACTAAGCTAAGAAATAGCAATGCATTACGATTTAAATAAATACGCAGTATATCCATTAGCATACATGATAACAATAGTTATTCATGCAGATGAGATATGTAATGTTAAAATGTAATAAAATGGATTGTCTCATTTAGAACCTCGGGTGTAGGATAGATCGGGCATGCCTATTAGGGAAAATAAGTCTCATATAGTGATAATCACTACATACGCCTTTCAAGTTCTTAGATGGTCATGTCTCAGATAATGATAATAGCGCTCGGGCCCTTATAGACCACTCTGCTTTCAGACAAGAGTACAGCGCCTTCGGGCCCTTATAGTTTCCTTTATCTACTTCTAAGGTTTATGCAGGCATGAAACATAAAACAAATGACAAGTATATGCACATGATTTGAAAATGAAAAAAATACATGACATGATATGAGAAGCATAACATTGCTATGTGATGACAAGTATACAAGTACAAGAAATAAGGTGTCAATGACACGAAATGTATATGACAGATAAAGTATATGAAAAGCATATGAAAGTACAAAGATATGAAAATCACAGATATGAAAATCATAGGAAAAGTATAGTATATGAAAAGTACAAGATGAAAATATAAAGTACAATATGAGAGTACAAGATAAATGAGTATATATAAAAATATGCACATGAAATCACATTGCTACTGAATGACAAACACGACGAGATTCCCTCTCGAATCTGTCGTGAATGTCAATTCTATAGTCAGAGTGAAAACGCAAATGCAAAGTATATGACAATACAAGATCGTATAAGAAAATATATGATAAAACAATATGTAAGAAATAGATAGTATAGCATATGCAGTCGCTTACACCGAAAGGAGGCAAGGATATAGGTAATGTGATAAGAAATGATATATGTACTAGTACATAGAATGGCTAAGTCATGGGAACCGGAAGATGAAAAATACTAAATGTAAAAGACATATGAAAGCATTTGAATAGTTTATGACGATCAATGCTAGTCATCGTCCATGTATATATGTTTTCCACTAAGCGAAAGCTTAGCACGGGTTTTAATCCGTGTAGGTACAGGAGCGAAGGCAAGAGGATAGGACATCCCACGTCACAGCTATCGTGCCATCTCGAGATGGGGTGCTCACCGCACCGTTCGCACCCTCGATTTTCACTGACGTGTATATGTAAAGTTTCAGACAAGACAAGCACGGGACTCAAGTATATGTGTATAGAATATAATGAATGCCACTATGGTGGTATGTATAATGTATATGTAAAAGAATTTTGTTATTATATAAATTGTGCATATGAATGAGAAAACAGTACATGTGTCGCCGAGAAGAAATGTTAAAGAGTCCTGGGCCCGAAGTGTGACACCCTCGCTTGATTACCCTCACCTGGTGCCAAGTTAGGCGCCACATGGATCCAGCTTTTGAACAATGCCTCGCATAACCCCGGGGACGCCAAAGGTGCAAAGACAAAAATCTAGTCAATCGGGAAAATGTCATTTTGGCTGTTACTGCATGGGATTGTCTTAGGGCACATGGTTTATGCAGCAGGGCTTAAAGTAGACAAAGCAAAGATTTCAATTATAAGAGACCTAATGCCACCCACTACGCCTTCAAGGGAATCAGAAGCTTTAGACATGCGGTACGAGCAGGAAGATTTATCGAGATTTCAAAAAATTGCTGCACTTCACTATGCATTTTCGTCGGAGAAAGATAGTAAGTTTTATTTTGACGAATCCTCGCCATAAAGCATTCAAGAAATCAACTAGATTAGTAGCTCCCATCATGGCAAAACCGCATTGGAACAAAGAATTTGAAATCATGTGTGATGCCATGATTTTGCAAATCGAGTCGTATTGGACAAAAAGATGAAAAAGGTTCAAGGCCATCTTACTATGCTAGCAAAACCTTTAACTTAAGCACAAGAAAATTACCTACTAATGGAAAGGAGATGTTTGGCAACAGTATTTCTTGCATGTGAAAAATTCAGGCCATATATTTTGGGGTCCCATGTTGTCATACACAATGATCATGCAGCAATTAAATATCTAATGGCAAAGAAGGAAGAAAAGCCAAGATT
The DNA here is from genome assembly GCA_016808115.1 of Tetrastigma voinierianum. Lineage (NCBI taxonomy): Eukaryota > Viridiplantae > Streptophyta > Magnoliopsida > Vitales > Vitaceae > Tetrastigma > Tetrastigma voinierianum. The sequence continues at coordinate 287,553 of JAEQBH010003576.1, forward strand.
GATCAGGTGGGTATTATTGTTGCAGGAATTTGATTTAGAAATTAAAGACAAGAAGGGCACAATAATGTGGATAGCCGATCACTTGTCAAGAGTAGAGTGAACCCATCAGACAAGAAAAGGAAGAGAAATAGCGTAAAATTCTTCCGCATAAGCAAGAGCTACCGTCACAACAATCATTCCCGGTATGCTCGATATTGTGAATTTCTTAGCTTGTGGAATTATGCCATCTTAATTCGCCTATCAAGAGAAAAGGTTAAGGACTGATAGCAGATACTACATCTGGGATGATCCATATTTGCTTAGCAGGAGCTGATCCGATTATAAGGGAGATGTGTACTGTAGTGAGCAAAGCAAGATTTTACAAGAACGCCATGCATCACCTTATGAAGGACACTATAGAGAGATAAAACAATTCACAAAATTCCTAGTCGCATTTTACTCGCCTACAATTTTTATGACCGTTTTGAATGGGTAAAGTTGTGTGATCAATGCCAAAGAATGGGAAATATCAACAAAAGGTACGAGATGCCCCAAGGTATCCCTGTGGTGCAATTGTTTTCACATGGGGAATTGATTTTATGGGGCCTTTTCCAGCTTCATTTGGAAATATATACATACTCCTAGCTGTGGATTATGTATCAAAATGGGTAGAAGCAGCAGCTTGTCCTAAGAATGATGCCAATACAGTTGTGGGGTTTTTACAAAGAAATATTCTTAGAAGATTTGGGACACCATAACTATAATTAAGGATGGAGGAAGCCATTTTACAAATAAGGTGTGTTTGACAAACTCATGAGTAGATATGGTATCAACACATTATGAGCTTGGCGACAATTCTCAAACAGTCGGGCAAGCTGGAAATTTCCAACAGAGAAATAAAGAAATTCGGAAAGACCGTGAGTTCTACAGAAAGATTGGTCTAAGCTTGATGGATGCATTACAAGATACATAATCGTTTAACCCCATTGAATGTCCCCATACAGACTTGTCTTTGGAAAAACCATGTCACCTCCCTCTTGAACTGAATACAAAGCCATGTGGGCCATCAAACACTGAACTTCGATTTCAAAATCGTGAAAGGAAGAGAGACTTCTCCAACCGAATGAATGAAGAACTGAGAAACGGCTTTATGATAATGTTAGAATATATAAGGACAAGACAAAGAAATGGTATGATCAGTTGATTCTCGAGGAAAGAGTTCAGAGTTAGGGATCGTGTTCACTGCTTAACCTGTGACAGATTATTTCCAGTGGAAGCCGAATCAAAATGGAGCGGACCATATACGGGAAGGGTGTCAGTAATTATCTTTGGAGCAAGAATACTCGTGACCGATGCTGGGGAAGAATTCAAAGCATGGGCAAAGACTCGAAACATTATCTCAAAAGAGGGAGAAAGAACAAGAAGAACTCCAAATTGGTGAATCGAAAAGTAGAAAACTTCAAATGTACCTAGTCCAAATTTAAAGACTCAACGGAGTGTTCTCATGGGAGGCAACCTATATAAATTTTTTAGTTTCTTTATTTAGACTTCTAAATTTTATTTTTATTACGTGTTTTTGAAAATTTTTTAGTTCTAGTCATGATTTGTTAGAAATTGCTAGTTAGCGTAGATTAATTTAATCCTTTTGGAATTGTTACAATATGCGATGAAGAATCAAATGGCTCAAAGAAAGAACAAACCCAGGATTAATGCAACATTTCACAGACGTAGAAACTTGAAAAAGGGGGAGTACTTTCTCCCCTACATGCATTCCGTGGAAAATCGGAATAGAATGCATTTTTCAATCACAAAAGGGAATGATTGGGTCTGGATGCTAAGAAGGTGAAAATTAATAAGGAATGAAAGATGTTTGATCATCAAATTTAGTGGCGCACTCAAGTCACCTACTCGCATTTGCACCACAAAAATCTGAGGTCGCCATTGTCGAGGTTGCAACTTAGTCAAGACTTAAGGAAGAACAAGGGGCACTTGGGCAACTCAACATTTATGTCGCGACATAAATAGAGGTCGTGGACATAAATTGAGGGTCAGGATCGACCGAGGTCGCGACAAGAACCATTCCTTCAAAAGTTAGTTCATGTCGTGGACAACTCAACTCTCAAATACCGATGTCGCTAGCTCTCGATGATAACTCATTCCTCCCACGCTTACTGATGTCAGATTGCATAAGAATAAGTCGCGACATCAGAGACAAGTATGCCAGCTGGGCAGCTTTTAATTTTGCCCTAAATTTAATGACAGCACACAATCGCAACCTGAAATTAAAGTCGCAACAAACACAAATAAATGAAGTAATAAAGAAAGCACAAATAATTACAATTGAATTGCAACCGGCTGAGAAATCTCCCTCCATTACATCTCCTTCCTTGAAGCAAATACAACCATTCATCTTCGCATATTCTCTAGTTCTCAATTCTTGCAAAACCCTAAACCCAAACTTCTTCCTAAAAACATTCCGATTTCTCTAATGGTCGAACCTTCAACCCTCATCCCAAACCTGAGCGAAATCATGGAGGAGTATACTCGACCGGCGTAGTTCATCCGAACCCGGGAAGGAGAACAGCCGTCGAACAACCGTAGTTCAACCAGCTACAAAGCAACGTAGGAAGGAAGGGAAAGGAAAAGCGTTGAGAAGAAGAGGAAGACGACTGCCTCCGAAGAGGCTTTCTCTCCGTCTGAAAATCACTATGGCCGAGTGGATTTGCAGTGAGAAAGATGTTTCAAATAACTCATCTCAATCGTTTCAAGAATTGATAGATAACGAGGGTGGGGGGAGAATTTCGCAACATTAAAGTCCGGTTATGCACTAGCCGTCCGAGAATTTTTGATCTAATCCGTTGGGAGGAAAGAGAACTTGTTTATGTCGAGGAGTCCTAAGTTTTGAAGTGGAGCTAAGACTATTAATGAGATGTAGCTGATAAGGACGAAAAATGGATCAAAATTCAAGAAGCTGATGAACAACCCTAACCGTGAGAAGCTTGCGAGAAAATTAACAGACGGTAAAGGGCAGTGGAAGAAAGGAAAAGGAGAACAAAAGACCCTGAGCAGGGGAGATTTGACAGAGGAGGCAAAGGTGTGGTTCTATTTTATCCTCTATTCCGGTCCCTACCAAGCGCTTCAGACAAGAAGAGAATAAGAAGCAACTTTTCTCTATGCCATACCAAGGATACAAGATTGATGTCGAACAGCTATTGAAAATTCTGGCAATGAGGTATCATGAAGGTAATAAACGGGTTTGATCCTTCACCCGCCAGAACTACTCACAAGTTACAGACAGTGGCCTCTGTGAAGTGGAATTAAGAAGAAGAGTGTCCTAAGGCTTCACCACTCACCTTGACGGGAGTCAACAAGGGGCCAAAGAATCAAAAGAAAAAGGGGGTCATAGTAGAAATATCATATGGGATGAAAATGAAATGTAACATGTGAAGAAGACACCTTCTCGCGGTAGAGCAGTGGAGAAGAAAATCTAGAAGCACATCAAGAAGGGGATACTTTTATGTTTCCAGAGGATAGAGAGTAAGAAGATAAGTCCCATGTATTTCTCAACTCCATCACAGTCTCCCCAATAAGGAACAGTAGTTTCAGAGAACCTGGTGAAAGCTCTAAGGAGCCCGTGAGCAATAATCAACACTGGAAATGCTCATCAGATCTGTATGAGCATGGAAGAAAGAGAAGAGAAATGGAACCTCCAGCAAAAGTTCAGAGAAGAGGTTTATGAAAAAGAATTGAAGAGAAGGGATCAACATTGGGAAGAGGAGATGAATAGAAGAGAAGAAGTACATGAAGCTGAGATGAAAAGAAGAGATCAACAATGGGAAGAAGAGATGAGCAGAAAGGAGGAGCAGATAAAAAAGATCCCGGGAGCAAGAAGAGGAGAAATTTAAAAGGAAATTAAGGAAGAGATCAGACCCACTAAGAAGGCCAAGTCATGAATCATTCTACAACACCGTATGATCGCGATTCTCGCCTCCTCAAACTCAAAAGTGACGTGGATGCATCACAAAGAAAGACTAAGGAGCAGATCATGGATTCAAGTTCCTATACACTTCAATGTTCAAGGATTTTGAAAGAAATGAAGGACATAGATCAAGAGCTTGATGATAAGGATGCCCATTAAGAAAATCTGGCTTGAAAATTTGATTTGATTAACAATCTTTCCAAATTTTTAGAAGTCATGACTGAATGGAATGCACAACGAACACACTGCACGAGACAAGATGATTCAATAAAAAGATTGATCTCACAAATGAATTGATCTCAAGGAGCATCGAAAGGAGAATGTCAAGAAGAAGAAGAGAACAGAATGAAATTTCCTAAATTCAATCCTAATTTGGCTACCCCTTGATTTGGATCCTAAACATCTTGCTTCCTTCCTCAAAAAAGAAAAAATAGATCTTCCCATTGATTTATCCTTCCTCTTTCCCCTCTTTCCGATTGTCGTTTCAATCGTTGCATTACATCATTAATAAAACAAGAAAAGTTGTGAAAAAGGAAATGTTTGCTTACTGTGCTAGCTTCAGGTTTTTACTTTGCTCGAATTTGTCGAAAATAATATCGGGATTTCTAGTTCAAGAATGAAAATGTTTAAATGTCATAATCAACGAAGGAAGTAGTTTGACTAGAGATAAACTTTGAACACAAATAATTGCAAAATCAGGCATGAATAAAGAAACTGGAATTAGAGTATTTATTGTTTCATTTAGATTCGCTTAGTTGCAAAATTGGAAAATTGGT